>CM061531.1:135115158-135341684 GCA_030545055.2 Neoaliturus tenellus | reverse complement strand
AAATTCGCAGTTTTCTTGAAAGATTTTTCTCACCAAACAATCATACACAGCCGTCAACATGTCTCTACAATCTTCATAGTGTACCATCACAGAATACCTGTCCAAGTTAGCACCAAGCAGCGATCCACTCATTGTTTCTAGCGTTCCACTGGAAGGTCCAAAGCAGAATGAAGTCGAGATGTATAGACCCCCTCTTTTATACCAGTTAACCGGTTGTCCTTGCTGTAAAGTGGGTCAAGGTCATCCAATGCTACCCTTTGAGCGGGGGATAGACCACTAAGCAGCATGCTAGTCCATTGCCGCAAAGTAGTCTATCCCCCGCTCTGTATTCTACACACACACACATGTCCCTGTCCAAGTCTTTCATTACATACCCAATATATATTCAGTTCCTTCATCATCACTATCACTCATCACTGCTTCCACAAACTCCACAGGATTAAAGTTAAATTGTTTCAATTGTTCTTTTAAGTTTTCAATTTGTTGGTCCTTTACTTCTAAAACACTGTGAAGGTGTGATATGTAGTCCGCTGCCTCGTTGATGCTTGCTACTCTCGGATCGCCTAACTTCAAGCTGGGAACTACACCCTGCAGCCTGAAGTACGCCATACGCCTTTCTTGCTCCTGCCGTTGACCAGGACTGAGCAAGCCTTGTCCGTCTTGGCTTACCTCCAGCAAGGTCCGTAGCATCGGAGCTTTGCAGGCGTTTGCCCGAGCAACAGTTATGCTGTGGAATGGTCGAGCAGGTCCACGAGTAGCAGGCAGGACGTTGGCAGCACGCCTTCTTGAAGAAGAAGAGGACGCCTGAGAAGTTTTGGAGTTGAAAGCCATGTTACAGTGCTGTATTCAGCTAAGCGGTACAAAGCAGAATAACCAAACTGCACGTTAATACCCGTATATATATACTTATCAGTGGTGGGGGTACTAGCTAGCCTTGGTAAAGTGGGTCAAGGCCATCCAAAAACATTACCAGAACGGGGGATAGATCACTAAGTGGCATGTTAGTCCATTGCCACAGAGTGATCTATCCCCCGCTCTGTATTCCGCATTCACACACACATTCATACAAACACACAAGTCCCAGTCCGAGTCTTTACCCACACACCTATCCACTCTCATTCTCACTATCATCACTGTCCAACAGGCTTTCACACTTCCTAATTAGTTTTTCCCATTTACTCCGGATATAAAGTAGCTCACTGCGAGTATTCTCTAGCATTCTGTCCCTTTGCTCTATGACTTCGTCGTACCACTCCATGATGCTTGGTGAAGTCTGAGTTGATGCATCCGTCGTGGTTGGTTGAGAAGCTCCGCTGCTCCGCAACTCCTTCCTCACAGGACCAAAGCCGGAGAATCGGACACGACTCCTTGACGAAGGCCCCGATCGGATTGGTCCAATGCTCGGGCTGGAGTTGGAGGCGGCCGGGCCAGAGGTAGAGGCTGGGAGGTTCATAGCAGACATGGTGGTGTTCAGCTTAACAGTGTAAAGCAGAATGAGAAGACGGTTGATCACCACTCCTATATATACCCATTTTTAGTGGTGGGGGTAACCCCGGGGTGAGGGGGGGGGGTGGGGGTGGGGGTGGGGGTGGGGGTGGGGGGGGATAGCTTAAGGACTTCTACTAACTTTCCCTTAGTCCTCGCGGTCATCGGTTTTACATACCTTTAGCACACCCATCATTTTGGTTTCTTCAATAACTTTACACACCTCAAAAACCCAAGCAAACAGCTCATCTATGTTGTTATAATTAATTTTTGTCCAGTGTTCATACTTATGAGTTTGGTTGTTTATAATACATAGATAAAATGTAGACCCATCTCGTCTTATACAATACTCAACTTCCATTCTATGCCGGTTTAGCACTTCCCAAGCATTGATCTATCAAGAAGTCACCACCTTTGTAATTGTACCGTGACATGTTTACACGGAGTACAGAAACAGACTGAAGCAAATGAACGGCTCATACAGGCTTAGTAAGAGCGTTAGAGTGGGGGGTATCACGTGATACACGACATTAGTTGTAAGGTTAGCACTTTACTTTAAACAGTAATTTATATGGGTCAAGGTCATTCAAACTTTGAAAAATTTTTACCTCCAAACACTTGTAGCAAGCTACAAGTGTTTGGAGGTAAGTTTTTATTTGTTAAAGATTTTTGTAACTTAGTCTTCACCCTCAAGGACACGGTTTGAGATTGTCCCAGTGACTTTACATCACCGCCAGGTTAAAGTATTATACAAGTCAAGTGTTTTTTTTTTTTATTACTTGACTTGTATAATACCCCTCTCCCTTACTTTAAGAGGGTTAAGACTAAATTTGGAAAAGTAATTTGGAAAAAAGACTTTTAAATATTGTCCAACACAACCTAACAATTTTGATTTTTTTTTTTTAGTGGGCCCATGTCCTAGTCCATTTCCCACACGGTTTGGCATCCTTCCCGTCGTATTAGATAGGCTTTAGGGATGAAAAATTCTCTTTGTACCATCCGAGGTGGTACTTGCATTGTACAAAGGCGGCCTTCACCTTTTACAACAATTTCTACTTTCTTATTACCCGCTCCATAGGTTTGACCAATAAAGTAATATTTTTCATCAACCTTTAGCCTTCTAATATCACGCGGTTGCGGGCCGTGGGGATGTCTGAACTTGGACGTTTTAGGCCTAATATAAAGAGTGTAGGGTTTGAATTGCCGAAATTTGACTGTACTTTTAAGGTGTCGTTGGCAGCGATCCCCTTCTGCACAGGCAAGGTTCTGGCAACACAACACCCCGAACACACTTGAAAACCGAGCGTAATCGCATTTCTTACCCTTGCCAGCAGGGGCTTTAACGCGCTTACGTTTCTGTGTTGGACGCTTTACTGTAGTGTCTTGGAGCTTCTCCGAATTAGGCTGGCTAGAAGGAATTGGGGTGGAAGGAGGTGGAAGAGGCAAAGATTGGTCAAAAGGAATGGAGCAAACAATTTTGGGTGGGGTAGGAGAGCGTGTTAGGTCTATGGAGGGAAGTTCAGGAGAAAAAATGGATTTACGGGGTGCTTTGGTTGGTGTGGATGGCATGGGGGATATGGGTGAGGGACATTGTGATTTGGTATAGGATAGGATTTTTCGGGTTCTGCTGTAGGGGGTTATCCTCGACCTGGATGTCTCTTCGAAGACTGCAGACTCCGATCCTGAGTCCGATAGCAGCGAGAGTGCTGGAGAGGCTACCGGGACTCGACCGCTGAGTTTTCCTGACGATGGTGGAGTTGCACCGGCCTCTTCCACTGTCGGCGGCAATGGCGACAGGCTGGGCATTGAGGCGGGCTGTGGTGGCGGCGGCGGCGGTGGTGGCATCGTCAGGCAGCTCAAGATGTTTGCAGTCATCAGATATTCCAGGATCGAGGTCGAGGTGGAGGATGATGGAGGTTGAGTCGTGTCGGTTGAGGTTGAAGCTGGCGGGTAGTTTTTCAGTTTAAGGCCCATTTTACCCATTTTAATGAATGGACTTAATGAAAAGAATAGATGAGAAAAGAAAAGTGAAGTTATTATAAGTAATCTCAAGAACAAGAGAGAACCTGTCCGTACGGGAGCTTGGACGAGAATGAGAAGTGCATGCAGCCGGGCCGCCTTATATCCCCACCGGGGCTGCCACGCCCAGGATATCAGGGGTGGGGGTGGGGGTGGGGGAGGGCAGAGGGGGGGGGGCTCGCACTTTTTGTCGGGGGGGGGGGGGGGGCTCGCACTTTTTGTCGGGGGGGGGGGGGCTCGCACTTTTTGTCGGGGGGGGGGGGGGTCAGGGGGCACATGACGGGCGCGCCCGTCACTCGCACAAGAACTCCAAACTTGTGTGTTACTAATACCTAACTGTTACATTTTTTAAAAGACCTTAATGTAACCTTAATAAGACCTGACTGTTAAAGACTTTGAAAAATTTTATATATTTAGGTCAAGGTCACGAAAAATCTTTAAAAAAATTAAGCCCCACACCCCCCTATGGGGGTGTGGGGCACTTGGGTTGTCATCGCTGTAGCCTCCGAAGAGACACAACTATGACAACAAGGCAACATCCAATGTCGTGTACCCTTCGCCACGCGAGACTTGTAAATATTTACTGCAATGTCTTTTCAATAGCTAACAAAGATTTGTTTAAATAATTTAGAGTTTCCATGAGGAAACAAACTGAGGACAATGTCCTCGGTCCGAGTGCAGAGGCCGCCGCAACCTTTTGCATGCCAGCGTACAAACGGACATACTCCCACAACCCCAGCCGCAACCTGTTGCATGCCTGAGAGGAGCCTAACAATACTTCAAACTGACTTTACACTTTAATATTTTTAATTTAGCAATGCAGTAAATTTTTACAAGTCCTATGTGGGTCAAGGCCACACGGACATTAAAAAATTTCGGCCCCCGTACATCCATGGCGAACCACGAATGTTCGGGGGCCTTGGGGACTAAAAACACAAATAGCTAGCAAAGCTTCATTTAAGTAATTTTGAGTTTCCAGAAGGGAAACTAACTGAGGACACCCTAGTGGCTTACGTCCTCGGTCCGAGTGCAGAGGCCGCCACAACCTTTTGCTTGCCAGCGTACAAACGGACATGCTCCCATAACCCCAGCCGCAACCTGTTGCATGCCTGAGAGGAGCCTAACAATTATGAAAAGTGGCTTTAAACGGGGGCCTACTCCCGTTCCCTAAAGTTACAATTTACTTTGAGCATTGAAAAAGCTCAAGGGGGGTATGCTAAAACAAGCGTATACACTTTAGATAAATATAACACACTTACAACACGTAATTGAGCTCAACGTAGTCAATGCTGAAACAAGCACATACACATTAAACACATATGAGAAACAAGACACACATGATAAAAGACAACCAAGACACACAGGAGGCATAGGGTACAAGTGAAACACTCTCATATAAAACAATTCCCAATACCCAAACGCAAGCGCAATATCTTACAACTAATACAAGTCTTAAAGTTAGAGTAGACTTCGCTAAACAGTGAAGGCGCCATTCACTGTTTAGTGAGGCCTATGGCGGTCCGTCCCGATCGTTCACGTTCAACGCGCGGGAGCGGACTGCGAGCCGGCTGTGGCCGGGCCGCCTTATATCCCCACCGGGGCTGCCACGCCCAGGATATCAGGGGAGGGGGTGGGGGTGGGGGGGGGGCTCGCCATTTTTGTCGGGGGGGGGGCTCGCACTTTTTGTCGGGGGGGGCGCACTTTTTGTCGGGGGGGGGGGTTAGGTAAGTTAAGTGGGTCAAGGTCACCCACAACACTTGTACTCTAAGTGTTGGCTATACCCCCACCACAACTGGGTCCCTAGGCTGCACAACACCGCTTCGCCAATATGTCTCCGGCTTCCATGCGGTGCGTCTCGCTGTTCTCTAGCTCTCTATATGTAAGTAATTTTACAAGTTCTGAATGTAGGTCACTACACTTTAACTCTGGGACGATATCGACTTGTAGTATTTCAGTGTTTTGACTCAAGGTCATCACACTTTAACTCTAGCACATCGGTTATCGTACCAGAGGTGCTTAATAACCTAACTTGTAATGTTTAGGGTGGCGTTTGCACGCCACGTGGTATCGCCATGAGTGTCCAGTCCAAGTTTTAATTTAGATTAATTTTACTGTAATCTTTTCCATTTCCACTTCGTTTTGCCAAAGTATAAGGTGTCGCTTAATAAAGTGGTATTTCTCTAAAGTTATAGGGGATTGCAGGGATACAATTAGTTTATTTAGGAGACTCTTCATCTTGGAGTTTAACACAATTTCCACTTTGACTTTGCTTCCTCGGCTCTCACAGCCTAAGCTGTACAGAAATGTTTCTTCTAGTGCCAGCTCGGGCCAGGAGAACAGTGTGTTGACTGTAGGACAGCTCATGGTGAAGTGATGCGATACTCCAGCGTACCACCTCACCTTCCCCCACCACTGTGACCTTCCCCCACTCCTGCTGTTTCCCCCACCTCTTTTCCCTTGACTCATGCGCTACAAACAGTCTCTCAGTATTGTGCAGACTTTTGTGAGGAGAAGCCATGTCGCGGGACGCTTTAGGTAAGAAACTTAGCCGTGTTAAGACTTTATTAGTTGCTCACTGTCCACCATTTAAAGTTAAGAGGGTTTCGACTTTAGCTAAGTGGCGCAAACTGTTGTGCGGACACCCTAAGTTTTATACCAAACAGACTAATGTAAGTTTTACTGATGAAGATTTGTTTAGAATATTGGATGAAATGACTTTTCCTTGCAAAATTCAGTTAGTTACTCCCATTCCTGACAGTTTAGAGTCTTAGTCTCTCAAGCCAATGTACCTAGAATACACAGAGCCTGACAGTCAGTCACTCGGTGGCTGTCGTAGGGTGCGCATCGGTGTCGGCGCTCCGTTGTTAGGTTTTCAAGGTCACAGTAATATGAAATTGCGGGCGTTGTACTGGTTCAAGGTCACCTGAGGGATAACCGATTGCCCATTTAGGCAGGGTCATGTCAGAAACTCGAGTTTAACTTGGCACTTTTGCCGTTTCTCGTCGAAAATTCGCTCCAAGTGGTCAAGGTCACGGGGACTCTGACTGAAACTCGGAGCGTAGTGCGAGAAACGGCAAAAGTGCCAAAAAATTTTAAGTTTCGGCGTGACCTTGACCTCAGTGGCGTCGGTGACGTCATTTTGATGACGTAAGGGGTGATGACGTCATCAGCACGTCATTTCTGTGACGTCATGGGTGTGACGTCATCGAAATGACGTCATTAGTGATGACGTCATCGATTGCGTCATCGATGACGTCATCGATGACGTCATCGGTGAGGTCATTGACCTCGATGACGTCATCCCTCAGGTGACCTTGAACTGGGCCAGCGGCCGCAATTTTACACTACTCCTACTGTTCTTCACTCATCTCACCCAACGTTATTATTATGAGATAACATATTATTTCATAGATAAAACAAATTGTTTAAACAAGCATGTGCGGATTAAGGAACTGGTGCAGTGACCGGCCAAAAAGAATGCTCTTGATCCGATTGACAAAACTCATATGAAGTAAAAATGAACAAAATTAAAGTCTAATTAATAATCCAAAATTAGTCTAGTTTTATGCTTCACTTTAAATCATTATATTTTCCTTGGATGTCTTTGTACCCAAATAAGGGTATGAACACGGCGCGGCGGGTCTCCTATACTCTCCTACTCCGCCAGTGTCCAAGATTATTGGATAATTATTATCCTATTTTATGTAACATTGCACTACAAAATACAAATACACTTTAAACATGACGTTTCGGGAACTGAAATTTGTACCTTCAGGACAGATGACGTGTACAGAAATAGTTTATGAGTATTTACTTGTGTTCCTTAGCGACGACATATTCGCTACGACATAGTAATAATATATTATTCAAATAAACTTTATCACCAAAGATAAATTTTCTTAATCAGAAGTGCAGTGCAGAACCTGACTTTAGTGGTTTTGGTCATCAAACATAAATCAAAATGGCATACTTGGAAATTGATATTTTAACCTTCCAAGTGTTGTGGCAATTATTAAATTAATGTCGCTTTTTAAAGTTCTACTTTATAACTAGAAACAATTTTACTGGGGTTGAGGATTTTTCTAAACTTATTTTTCGGCCAATATATTGTTAAATTCAAATTTTTTATCTAAATACCCTCTATCTTTACGCTCTATAGATACCCTTTATCTATAGATTTTTAGATAATTGGATCAAAATAATATGGAAACACATGTCCTAAAATGCTTTGTTAGGCGCCAGCTGACATTTTCTTTTTATAAATATCTGTTTCCTTAACGGATGGGTGTATTATGTATTTTATCAACGATATTAGATTTATTTCATACAACTATGATAGTGTAATACCGGCCTGATCATTGGTGTGATAAGGTTCATGCCTAATATTAGGCATGAACCTTATCACACCAATGATCAGGCCGGTATTACACTATCATAGTTGTATGAAATAAATCTAATATCGTTGATAAAAAATATTAAAATAATAAGAAAATAATAAGATATCTTAATATAATAAGATGACATCTTAAAATAATAAGAATAAAGCAAACAATTAGTTTAATTTTGTTATTGTGATTTGTCTACTAATATAACCTTAATTTGCATGAATTAGTCTATATTCACATCTAACAACTACAATTGGGATAATTTCACTCCTTTCCTACGCGAAGTGTCATTGATCTCTAGCTGTCAGTCCCTCGTTAAACCTCCCCTCTCGGGGTACGACAACATGTCGTCGCCCGCCTCAAGCGGCAGCGACGACATGTTGTCGTACCCCCGCAGAGCAGGTATGGTGCGGCCGCAGGTAAAATTGGCCACGACGACATGTTGTCGCTTTACCCAAATATGAACCCAATCCATTTATCCGCTACGGATATAAAAAGTGTAAAAAAACAAAATGGCGGCTAGCGGGTTAACGACGCATTTTAGGACATATGTTTATATGAAATTTTTTGTTTCTTTTGGCTTGCTGAACAACATGGAAAAGTTTCAGACAGTCGAAACTGGACACCCTGTATATACATATATGAATTTGAACGGTGTTATTAGTTTCTAGGGACCCTAAAACGAAAAAATAACATGGGTTAGGTCATACCATGAGTACTACCACAATAGCGTAGTATTTCCCTATAGGGAAATTCCTTAAATTGGGAAAAAATGTCCTGCATATTTTTAGTATAACAAAATGCCGCATTATCTTTTTTTACTTTTGCTTTGTTTGCTTGACTATTTATGTAATTATTGATTCTTTTTTCAATTTTTCACGAATTTCCAATATTTTTTAGCAATTTAAGTATCGAGCCAAACATATATTTGGTAACCATATAACAGAACAATGAGATACCATACCATACCTGAAAGTAGGTTGTTCCTTTGTTGTACTATTACACTATCAACACAGACTGCCGTCATGGTGTCCTCATCTGCCCTATTTAATGTGTCTTATCTCTTATCTCTTCCCCCACCATCCAACAAGTATTTTAGATTTCTTTAATCTCAAGTTGTGTCTGGCAGTTAAACTTAGTTATAGTTGGTTTATGCTGTGACTTTTGCAACAATAGTATTGAAATTTATCTTGAGCTTTCTCATGTTCTGAATTCAAATTTACCTTAAGTGTGACACGGTTAATCAATCAGTTACACAGTTCAATCAATCGATCGATTATTTGGAAAATCCTGCATTGTTGATTGGTTACTCTATCCCTCATAATCTTCTATCTTACTAATTCCATAAGGAATTTCTTGTGAGCAGCAAAACTCTTTTATTTATGAACCGATTTTGATGATTGAGTAGTCAAATTAAAGGGATTTCTCTGTAGACGTCATGGAATAATTTTCGTCAACCTCAGTTCAATGTGCTTCGCCCCATTGGACTTTAAAGTTTCCATGTATTTTTAATACAATACCAATTTAGTAAGTTTACCTAACATATGATTCATTTCATGAAAACAAACAGCTGTCTTCATAAAAATGACCTGTCTCCCTTCTGTCATTTTAATTTATTTAGTTTTTTTGTTTACTTATCAGTTTACTTTCAAATTCAAATACAACGATGACTGACGAAATGGGATGGTGTTTATTAACATGCAGTTTTCATTCAGAGTATTAGGGAGTGACAATTAGTTTATTTAATTATATTTGATTGTATTTTATTTTTATTTTATACAAGTTTCACACCATCTGCCTAGCGCTCAGACTCGAGCTGTATTCGTCGAGTATCTACTGGCAACGACTCGTTCTTTTAATATACGAAATATTCTACCGTCTCTGGGGGAACAAAGTTTGTAATAAGACGACCAGATAGTTGAGATATCAATATTTTACAATGATTTAATGTATTAGGAGGAAACGCAGGAAGTGAATATTGAAACAAAACAAGCAAAGTTTACGTGGATTTGTCGCCTTATATTCACGTATATTACTATTTTAAAACTGATATTAAATATAAAAATAAATATTTTTAAACCAGCATAATACTAATACTATAATGTTAAGGCTCAGCTTATAAGCTTTATAGCTTTCCCTTTGAGAGTTGCAGGTATAGTATTTTGAAGCCTTTAGAACTTTATAGCGTCGAATCTAGGGAAAACCGGGGCTAAAAGTCACATGCACGGGTTGGTTGTCACAAAGCTTGTAACCCCTGCCACCAACTACCGTTGGCGCTAGTTTTGCTTGTGCCGTTTCTTCCTTGAATATAGAGATAATTTTTCTAGGAAGTTGATGATGTGTGTTTGTATGAATTTTGGTGTTTTTTTTTCTTCAAATTTTCCTCTAGGTAAGTAAATTTTCTTGAGTCACTTAATTACTTTTACCATCCATATCTTATGAGTTATGAACCTAAATCTCATATTATAACATTAGGCATACTTAAAGGTATTAAACCTGATTTATTAACAAAACAAATGATTAACAGTTTTCGTTATATGTAGATTTTGTCCAAAATGGCGACACGGGGCAAGTTGTCACAAACAGTGTTGTGATATCTAACCCCGTTGAAGAATTTACACATTTTGTTAGTTTCAGGTTTGGAAACAAGGTTCGTAATTTGAAGAGAAATGTACGGAATGCCACATTTCATTTGCAAGCACTGTGAAAGTTATATTGTAAGTGACGATGACTCTTGTACATTGAAAATATTTCGAAGATAGCCAATTGGATTATTTTGCTTACACGATTTTCCATTTAAGTGAATAAAATGAATGAATAAAGTTGGATTGTTAAGTTACAATTAACCCAAACACAGTATAAAAAAATTCGAATGTCTTGTAGTTTGTTTTAAGTATAATTTGTGTGAAATTTTTTTCGATTTTACCCATCTCAATAAGTTATATATTTTTTTATATTATTATCCATAAGAAACACTAGGGACAATCAACCCCATGCGTTGTGACAAGCCCCACACAGGGGCTGGCTGACACACTTGTAATGGATTTTAAAAACATGTTTAATTAGAATTTATCGTACAGAATTTTATTTAGAAAAAATATATAATATGGCGGAAAGTTTGTTTCAAATTATAAGCCCGTATTTGATGAGCTAGGACTACGACTAACTTAAGTAAAAATAAACAATCTAAAAAATGTGCCAACCATCCCCGGTGTCCCCTACTGTTTACTGATTGAAACATAACCCAAAGTAAACATATAAGCATAGCCAAAATAAAAAATACGGAACGATTTTATAATTAATTCTGAGTTAGGCATGTTTTTTACATTGAGTTAAAGTAATAAAAACATTGTTACAAGCAAATTCAGTATTTCTTGCGACATTTCATTGATAGATTATACTATATTTTTAATCCTGACTGTATTAATTTTTTGTTTATTATTTGTCTATATTGTTTAAATAGACCATATAAAAAACAATTATAATGATAATATATGTATGTATTGTCATTTGCATGAAAATGAAAAATGATAATGGTTTGAAATATAGAATTATAAAAAACAATTATAATGATAATATATGTATGTATTGTCATTTGCATGAAAATGAACCATGATAATGGTTTGAAATTTAGAATTTTAAAAAAATTTATCAAGTTAGTTATGAGTAACCAAAAAAAATAATAATAATACTCATTTTTCTACATTGCCTTGAGCTCTGGCTATCCCTGACACTAATATGTACTTGCATCACTGACGCTCTTTACAATGTAAAATATAGATCCCAAACTGTAGCCTTTGGGGGGGGGGGAGAGGTGGATATTTTTCCGTGTAATAATTTATTTCTATCATTAGTAAGGGGGAAATAACAAGAAACTACAAACAGAGTTTTACTTTAAGTAAAATGTTAAGTGTTAATCGCCTTTGTAAAGGTAAAGATTTCTTTTTACTTCTCACATATAATATCCACGCTGCTCTACAAACAAAGACCAATGAGTTAAAAAACAACGTCCGTGATTTGCGCCGTGGCATGTGAGAGTGACATAGACGTGATGGGCTCGGATGTGTGTGTGTGATGTTGTTGGTAGCCGGATATCCATCGACGTGACATGTGAGAGCGACATAGACGTGATGGGCTCGGATGTGTGTGTGATGTTGTTGGTAGCCGGGTATCAATCGACGTGGCATGTGAGAGCGACATAGACGTGATGGGCTCGGATGTGTGTGTGTGATGTTGTTGGTAGCCGGATATCCATCGACGTGACATGTGAGAGCGACATAGACGTGATGGGCTCGGATGTGTGTGTGATGTTGTTGGTAGCCGGGTATCAATCGACGTGGCATGTGAGAGCGACATAGACGTGATGGGCTCGGATGTGTGTGTGTGATGTTGTTGGTAGCCGGATATCAATCGACGTGGCATGTGAGAGCGACATAGACGTGATGGGCTCGGATGTGTGTGTGTGATGTTGTTGGTAGCCGGATATCCATCGACGTGACATGTGAGAGTGACATAGACGTGATGGGCTCGGATGTGTGTGTGTGATCTTGTTGGTAGCCGGATATCCATCTACGTGACATGTGAGAGCGACATAGACGTGATGGGCTCGGATGTGTGTGTGATGTTGTTGGTAGCCGGGTATCAATCGACGTGGCATGTGAGAGCGACATAGACGTGATGGGCTCGGATGTGTGTGTGATGTTGTTGGTAGCCGGGTATCAATCGACGTGGCATGTGAGAGCGACATAGACGTGATGGGCTCGGATGTGTGTGTGATGTTGTTGGTAGCCGGGTATCCATCGACGTGGCATGTGAGAGCGACATAGACGTGATGGGCTCGGATGTGTGTGTGTGATGTTGTTGGTAGCCGGGTATCCATCGACGTGGCATGTGAGAGCGACATAGACGTGATGGGCTCAGATGTGTGTGTGTCTGTGTGTGTGATGTTGTTGGTAGCCGGGTATCAATCGACGTGGCATGTGAGAGCGACATAGACGTGATGGGCTCGGATGTGTGTGTGTGATGTTGTTGGTAGCCGGGTATCCATCGACGTGGCATGTGAGAGCGACATAGACGTGATGGGCTCAGATGTGTGTGTGTCTGTGTGTGTGATGTTGTTGGTAGCCGGGTATCAATCGACGTGGCATGTGAGAGTGACATAGACGTGATGGGCTCAGATGTGTGTGTGTGATGTTGTTGGTAGCCGGGTATCCATCGACGTGGCATGTGAGAGCGACATAGACGTGATGGGCTCAGATGTGTGTGTGTCTGTGTGTGTGATGTCGTTGGTAGCCGGGTATCCATCGACGTGGCATGTGAGAGCGACATAGACGTGATGGGCTCAGATATGTGTGTGTGTGATGTTGTTGGTAGCCGGGTATCCATCGACGTGGCATGTGAGAGCGACATAGACGTGATGGGCTCAGATGTGTGTGTGTGATGTTGTTGGTAGCCGGGTATCCATCGACGTGGCATGTGAGAGCGACATAGACGTGATGGGCTCGGATGTGTGTGTGATGTTGTGATGTTGTTGGTAGCCGGGTATCCATCGACGTGGCATGTGAGAGCGACATAGACGTGATGGGCTCGGATGTGTGTGTGTGATGTTGTTGGTAGCCGGGTATCCATCGACGTGGCATGTGAGAGCGACATAGACGTGATGGGCTCTGATGTGTGTGTGTGTGATGTTGTTGGTAGCCGGGTATCCATCGACGTGGCATGTGAGAGCGACATAGACGTGATGGGCTCAGATGTGTGTGTGTCTGTGTGTGTGATGTTGTTGGTAGCCGGGTATCAATCGACGTGGCATGTGAGAGCGACATAGACGTGATGGGCTCAGATGTGTGTGTGTGATGTTGTTGGTAGCCGGGTATCCATCGACGTGGCATGTGAGAGCGACATAGACGTGATGGGCTCAGATGTGTGTGTGTCTGTGTGTGTGATGTTGTTGGTAGCCGGGTATCAATCGACGTGGCATGTGAGAGCGACATAGACGTGATGGGCTCAATGTGTGTGTGTGATGTTGTTGGTAGCCGGGTATCCATCGACGTGGCATGTGAGAGCGACATAGACGTGATGGGCTCAGATGTGTGTGTGTCTGTGTGTGTGATGTTGTTGGTAGCCGGGTATCAATCGACGTGGCATGTGAGAGCGACATAGACGTGATGGGCTCGGATGTGTGTGTGTGATGTTGTTGGTAGCCGGGTATCCATCGACGTGGCATGTGAGAGCGACATAGACGTGATGGGCTCGGATGTGTGTGTGTGATGTTGTTGGTAGCCGGATATCCATCGACGTGGCATGTGAGAGCGACATAGACGTGATGGGCTCAGATGTGTGTGTGTCTGTGTGTGTGATGTTGTTGGTAGCCGGGTATCAATCGACGTGGCATGTGAGAGCGACATAGACGTGATGGGCTCGGATGTGTGTGTGTGATGTTGTTGGTAGCCGGGTATCCATCGACGTGGCATGTGAGAGCGACATAGACGTGATGGGCTCAGATGTGTGTGTGTCTGTGTGTGTGATGTTGTTGGTAGCCGGGTATCCATCGACGTGGCATGTGAGAGCGACATAGACGTGATGGGCTCAGATGTGTGTGTGTCTGTGTGTGTGATGTTGTTGGTAGCCGGGTATCCATCGACGTGGCATGTGAGAGCGACATAGACGTGATGGGCTCAGATGTGTGTGTGTCTGTGTGTGTGATGTTGTTGGTAGCCGGGTATCCATCGACGTGGCATGTGAGAGCGACATAGACGTGATGGGCTCGGATGTGTGTGTGTGATGTTGTTGGTAGCCGGGTATCCATCGACGTGGCATGTGAGAGCGACATAGACGTGATGGGCTCAGATGTGTGTGTGTGTGATGTTGTTGGTAGCCGGGTATCCATCGACGTGGCATGTGAGAGCGACATAGACGTGATGGGCTCGGATGTGTGTGTGTGATGTTGTTGGTAGCCGGGTATCCATCGACGTGGCATGTGAGAGCGACATAGACGTGATGGGCTCAGATGTGTGTATGTGTGTGATGTTGTTGGTAGCCGGGTATCCATCGACGTTGCATGTGAGAGTGACATAGACGTGATGGGCTCAGATGTGTGTGTGTGATGTTGTTGGTAGCCGGGTATCCATCGACGTGGCATGTGAGAGCGACATAGACGTGATGGGCTCAGATGTGTGTGTGTCTGTGTATGTGATGTTGTTGGTAGCCGGGTATCCATCGACGTGGCATGTGAGAGCGACATAGACGTGATGGGCTCAGATGTGTGTGTGTCTGTGTGTGTGATGTTGTTGGTAGCCGGGTATCCATCGACGTGGCATGTGAGAGCGACATAGACGTGATGGGCTCAGATGTGTGTGTGTCTGTGTGTGTGATGTTGTTGGTAGCCGGGTATCCATCGACGTGGCATGTGAGAGCGACATAGACGTGATGGGCTCGGATGTGTGTGTGATGTTGTGATGTTGTTGGTAGCCGGGTATCCATCGACGTGGCATGTGAGAGCGACATAGACGTGATGGGCTCGGATGTGTGTGTGATGTTGTGATGTTGTTGGTAGCCGGGTATCCATCGACGTGGCATGTGAGAGCGACATAGACGTGATGGGCTCAGATGTGTGTGTGTGATGTTGTTGGTAGCCGGGTATCCATCGACGTGGCATGTGAGAGCGACATAGACGTGATGGGCTCAGATGTGTGTGTGTATGATGTTGTTGGTAGCCGGGTATCCATCGACGTGGCATGTGAGAGCGACATAGACGTGATGGGCTCAGATGTGTGTGTGTGTGATGTTGTTGGTAGCCGGGTATCCATCGACGTGGCATGTGAGAGCGACATAGACGTGATGTGCTCGGATGTGTGTGTGATGTTGTGATGTTGTTGGTAGCCGGGCATCCATCGACGTGGCATTTGAGAGCGACATAGACGTGATGGGCTCAGATGTGTGTGTGTGATGTTGTTGGTAGCCGGGTATCCATCGACGTGGCATGTGAGAGCGACATAGACGTGATGGGCTCAGATGTGTGTGTGTATGATGTTGTTGGTAGCCGGGTATCCATCGACGTGGCATGTGAGAGCGACATAGACGTGATGGGCTCAGATGTGTGTGTGTGATGTTGTTGGTAGCCGGGTATCCATCGACGTGGCATGTGAGAGCGACATAGACGTGATGGGCTCGGATGTGTGTGTGATGTTGTGATGTTGTTGGTAGCCGGGTATCCATCGACGTGGCATGTGAGAGCGACATAGACGTGATGGGCTCAGATGTGTGTGTGTGATGTTGTTGGTAGCCGGGTATCCATCGACGTGGCATGTGAGAGTGACATAGACGTGATGGGCTCAGATGTGTGTGTGTATGATGTTGTTGGTAGCCAGGTATCCATCGACGTGGCATGTGAGAGCGACATAGACGTGATGGGCTCAGATGGGTGTTTGTATGATGTTGTTGGTAGCCGGGTATCCATCGACGTGGCATGTGAGAGCGACATAGACGTGATGGGCTCGGATGTGTGTGTGATGTTGTGATGTTGTTGGTAGCCGGGTATCCATCGACGTGGCATGTGAGAGCGACATAGACGTGATGGGCTCAGATGTGTGTGTGTGATGTTGTTGGTAGCCGGGTATCCATCGACGTGGCATGTGAGAGCGACATAGACGTGATGGGCTCAGATGTGTGTGTGTATGATGTTGTTGGTAGCCGGGTGTCCATCGACGTGGCATGTGAGAGCGACATAGACGTGATGGGCTCAGATGTGTGTGTGTCTGTGTGTGTGATGTTGTTGGTAGCCGGGTATCCATCGACGTGGCATGTGAGAGCGACATAGACGTGATGGGCTCGGATGTGTGTGTGATGTTGTGATGTTGTTGGTAGCCGGGTATCCATCGACGTGGCATGTGAGAGCGACATAGACGTGATGGGCTCGGATGTGTGTGTGATGTTGTGATGTTGTTGGTAGCCGGGTATCCATCGACGTGGCATGTGAGAGCGACATAGACGTGATGGGCTCAGATGTGTGTGTGTGATGTTGTTGGTAGCCGGGTATCCATCGACGTGGCATGTGAGAGCGACATAGACGTGATGGGCTCAGATGTGTGTGTGTATGATGTTGTTGGTAGCCGGGTATCCATCGACGTGGCATGTGAGAGCGACATAGACGTGATGGGCTCAGATGTGTGTGTGTGTGATGTTGTTGGTAGCCGGGTATCCATCGACGTGGCATGTGAGAGCGACATAGACGTGATGTGCTCGGATGTGTGTGTGATGTTGTGATGTTGTTGGTAGCCGGGCATCCATCGACGTGGCATTTGAGAGCGACATAGACGTGATGGGCTCAGATGTGTGTGTGTGATGTTGTTGGTAGCCGGGTATCCATCGACGTGGCATGTGAGAGCGACATAGACGTGATGGGCTCAGATGTGTGTGTGTATGATGTTGTTGGTAGCCGGGTATCCATCGACGTGGCATGTGAGAGCGACATAGACGTGATGGGCTCAGATGTGTGTGTGTGATGTTGTTGGTAGCCGGGTATCCATCGACGTGGCATGTGAGAGCGACATAGACGTGATGGGCTCGGATGTGTGTGTGATGTTGTGATGTTGTTGGTAGCCGGGTATCCATCGACGTGGCATGTGAGAGCGACATAGACGTGATGGGCTCAGATGTGTGTGTGTGATGTTGTTGGTAGCCGGGTATCCATCGACGTGGCATGTGAGAGTGACATAGACGTGATGGGCTCAGATGTGTGTGTGTATGATGTTGTTGGTAGCCAGGTATCCATCGACGTGGCATGTGAGAGCGACATAGACGTGATGGGCTCAGATGGGTGTTTGTATGATGTTGTTGGTAGCCGGGTATCCATCGACGTGGCATGTGAGAGCGACATAGACGTGATGGGCTCAGATGTGTGTGTGTGATGTTGTTGGTAGCCGGGTATCCATCGACGTGGCATGTGAGAGTGACATAGACGTGATGGGCTCAGATGTGTGTGTGTATGATGTTGTTGGTAGCCGGGTATCCATCGACGTGGCATGTGAGAGCGACATAGACGTGATGGGCTCGGATGTGTGTGTGATGTTGTGATGTTGTTGGTAGCCGGGTATCCATCGACGTGGCATGTGAGAGCGACATAGACGTGATGGGCTCAGATGTGTGTGTGTGATGTTGTTGGTAGCCGGGTATCCATCGACGTGGCATGTGAGAGCGACATAGACGTGATGGGCTCAGATGTGTGTGTGTATGATGTTGTTGGTAGCCGGGTGTCCATCGACGTGGCATGTGAGAGCGACATAGACGTGATGGGCTCAGATGTGTGTGTGTCTGTGTGTGTGATGTTGTTGGTAGAAGGGTATCAATCGACATGGCATGTGAGAGCGACATAGACGTGATGGGCTCAGATGTGTGTGTGTGATGTTGTTGGTAGCCGGGTGTCCATCGACGTGGCATGTGAGAGCGACATAGACGTGATGGGCTCAGATGTGTGTGTGTCTGTGTGTGTGATGTTGTTGGTAGCCGGGTATCCATCGACGTGGCATGTGAGAGCGACATAGACGTGATGGGCTCAGATGTGTGTGTGTGATGTTGTTGGTAGCCGGGTGTCCATCGACGTGGCATGTGAGAGCGACATAGACGTGATGGGCTCAGATGTGTGTGTGTCTGTGAGTGTGATGTTGTTGGTAGCCGGGTATCCATCGACGTGGCATGTGAGAGCGACATAGACGTGATGGGCTCAGATGTGTGTGTGTCTGTGTGTGTGATGTTGTTGGTAGCCGGGTGTCCATCGACGTGGCATGTGAGAGCGACATAGACGTGATGGGCTCAGATGTGTGTGTGTCTGTGTGTGTGATGTTGTTGGTAGCCGGGTATCCATCGACGTGGCATGTGAGAGCGACATAGACGTGATGGGCTCAGATGTGTGTGTGTCTGTGTGTGTGATGTTGTTGGTAGCCGGGTATCCATCGACGTGGCATGTGAGAGCGACATAGACGTGATGGGCTCGGATGTGTGTGTGATGTTGTGATGTTGTTGGTAGCCGGGTATCCATCGACGTGGCATGTGAGAGCGACATATACGTGATGGGCTCGGATGTGTGTGTGATGTTGTGATGTTGTTGGTAGCCGGGTATCCATCGACGTGGCATGTGAGAGCGACATAGACGTGATGGGCTCGGATGTGTGTGTGATGTTGTGATGTTGTTGGTAGCCGGGTATCCATCGACGTGGCATGTGAGAGCGACATAGACGTGATGGGCTCAGATGTGTGTGTGTGATGTTGTTGGTAGCCGGGTATCCATCGACGTGGCATGTGAGAGCGACATAGACGTGATGGGCTCAGATGTGTGTGTGTATGATGTTGTTGGTAGCCGGGTATCCATCGACGTGGCATGTGAGAGCGACATAGACGTGATGGGCTCAGATGTGTGTGTGTGTGATGTTGTTGGTAGCCGGGTATCCATCGACGTGGCATGTGAGAGCGACATAGACGTGATGGGCTCAGATGTGTGTGTGATGTTGTGATGTTGTTGGTAGCCGGGTATCCATCGACGTGGCATGTGAGAGCGACATAGACGTGATGGGCTCAGATGTGTGTGTGTGATGTTGTTGGTAGCCGGGTATCCATCGACGTGGCATGTGAGAGCGACATAGACGTGATGGGCTCAGATGTGTGTGTGTATGATGTTGTTGGTAGCCGGGTATCCATCGACGTGGCATGTGAGAGCGACATAGACGTGATGGGCTCAGATGTGTGTGTGTGATGTTGTTGGTAGCCGGGTATCCATCGACGTGGCATGTGAGAGCGACATAGACGTGATGGGCTCGGATGTGTGTGTGATGTTGTGATGTTGTTGGTAGCCGGGTATCCATCGACGTGGCATGTGAGAGCGACATAGACGTGATGGGCTCAGATGTGTGTGTGTGATGTTGTTGGTAGCCGGGTATCCATCGACGTGGCATGTGAGAGTGACATAGACGTGATGGGCTCAGATGTGTGTGTGTATGATGTTGTTGGTAGCCGGGTATCCATCGACGTGGCATGTGAGAGCGACATAGACGTGATGGGCTCGGATGTGTGTGTGATGTTGTGAT
Organism: Neoaliturus tenellus; assembly: GCA_030545055.2. NCBI lineage: Eukaryota > Metazoa > Arthropoda > Insecta > Hemiptera > Cicadellidae > Neoaliturus > Neoaliturus tenellus. Next base: position 135,321,721 of record CM061531.1, on the reverse strand, counting down.
GTTGTTGGTAGCCGGGTATCCATCGACGTGGCATGTGAGAGCGACATAGACGTGATGGGCTCAGATGTGTGTGTGTGATGTTGTTGGTAGCCGGGTATCCATCGACGTGGCATGTGAGAGCGACATAGACGTGATGGGCTCAGATGTGTGTGTGTATGATGTTGTTGGTAGCCGGGTGTCCATCGACGTGGCATGTGAGAGCGACATAGACGTGATGGGCTCAGATGTGTGTGTGTCTGTGTGTGTGATGTTGTTGGTAGCCGGGTATCAATCGACGTGGCATGTGAGAGCGACATAGACGTGATGGGCTCAGATGTGTGTGTGTGATGTTGTTGGTAGCCGGGTGTCCATCGACGTGGCATGTGAGAGCGACATAGACGTGATGGGCTCAGATGTGTGTGTGTCTGTGTGTGTGATGTTGTTGGTAGCCGGGTATCCATCGACGTGGCATGTGAGAGCGACATAGACGTGATGGGCTCAGATGTGTGTGTGTGATGTTGTTGGTAGCCGGGTGTCCATCGACGTGGCATGTGAGAGCGACATAGACGTGATGGGCTCAGATGTGTGTGTGTCTGTGTGTGTGATGTTGTTGGTAGCCGGGTATCCATCGACGTGGCATGTGAGAGCGACATAGACGTGATGGGCTCAGATGTGTGTGTGTCTGTGTGTGTGATGTTGTTGGTAGCCGGGTGTCCATCGACGTGGCATGTGAGAGCGACATAGACGTGATGGGCTCAGATGTGTGTGTGTCTGTGTGTGTGATGTTGTTGGTAGCCGGGTGTCCATCGACGTGGCATGTGAGAGCGACATAGACGTGATGGGCTCAGATGTGTGTGTGTCTGTGTGTGTGATGTTGTTGGTAGCCGGGTGTCCATCGACGTGGCATGTGAGAGCGACATAGACGTGATGGGCTCAGATGTGTGTGTGTCTGTGTGTGTGATGTTGTTGGTAGCCGGGTGTCCATCGACGTGGCATGTGAGAGCGACATAGACGTGATGGGCTCAGATGTGTGTGTGTCTGTGTGTGTGATGTTGTTGGTAGCCGGGTATCCATCGACGTGGCATGTAAGAGTGACATAGACGTGATGGGCTCGGATGTGTGTGTTTGTTGTTTTTGGTAGCCGGGTATCCATCGACGTGGCATGTGAGAGCGACATAGACGTGATGGGCTCAGATGTGTGTGTGTGTGTGTGTGTGTGTGTGTGTGTGTGTGTGTGTGTGTGTGTGTGTGTGTGTGTGTGTGTGTGTGTGATGTTGTGATGTTGTTGGTAGCCGGGTGTCCATCGACGTGGCATGTGAGAGCGACATAGACGTGATGGGCTCAGATGTGTGTGTGTATGATGTTGTTGGTAGCCGGGTATCCATCGACGTGGCATGTGAGAGCGACATAGACGTGATGGGCTCAGATGTGTGTGTGTGTGATGTTGTTGGTAGCCGGGTATCCATCGACGTGGCATGTGAGAGCGACATAGACGTGATGTGCTCGGATGTGTGTGTGATGTTGTGATGTTGTTGGTAGCCGGGCATCCATCGACGTGGCATTTGAGAGCGACATAGACGTGATGGGCTCAGATGTGTGTGTGTGATGTTGTTGGTAGCCGGGTATCCATCGACGTGGCATGTGAGAGCGACATAGACGTGATGGGCTCAGATGTGTGTGTGTATGATGTTGTTGGTAGCCGGGTATCCATCGACGTGGCATGTGAGAGCGACATAGACGTGATGGGCTCAGATGTGTGTGTGTGATGTTGTTGGTAGCCGGGTATCCATCGACGTGGCATGTGAGAGCGACATAGACGTGATGGGCTCGGATGTGTGTGTGATGTTGTGATGTTGTTGGTAGCCGAGTATCCATCGACGTGGCATGTGAGAGCGACATAGACGTGATGGGCTCAGATGTGTGTGTGTGATGTTGTTGGTAGCCGGGTATCCATCGACGTGGCATGTGAGAGTGACATAGACGTGATGGGCTCAGATGTGTGTGTGTATGATGTTGTTGGTAGCCAGGTATCCATCGACGTGGCATGTGAGAGCGACATAGACGTGATGGCTCAGATGGGTGTTTGTATGATGTTGTTGGTAGCCGGGTATCCATCGACGTGGCATGTGAGAGCGACATAGACGTGATGGGCTCAGATGTGTGTGTGTGATGTTGTTGGTAGCCGGGTATCCATCGACGTGGCATGTGAGAGTGACATAGACGTGATGGGCTCAGATGTGTGTGTGTATGATGTTGTTGGTAGCCGGGTATCCATCGACGTGGCATGTGAGAGCGACATAGACGTGATGGGTTCGGATGTGTGTGTGATGTTGTGATGTTGTTGGTAGCCGGGTATCCATCGACGTGGCATGTGAGAGCGACATAGACGTGATGGCTCAGATGTGTGTGTGTGATGTTGTTGGTAGCCGGGTATCCATCGACGTGGCATGTGAGAGCGACATAGACGTGATGGGCTCAGATGTGTGTGTGTATGATGTTGTTGGTAGCCGGGTGTCCATCGACGTGGCATGTGAGAGCGACATAGACGTGATGGGCTCAGATGTGTGTGTGTCTGTGTGTGTGATGTTGTTGGTAGAAGGGTATCATTCGACATGGCATGTGAGAGCGACATAGACGTGATGGGCTCAGATGTGTGTGTGTGATGTTGTTGGTAGCCGGGTGTCCATCGACGTGGCATGTGAGAGCGACATAGACGTGATGGGCTCAGATGTGTGTGTGTCTGTGTGTGTGATGTTGTTGGTAGCCGGGTATCCATCGACGTGGCATGTGAGAGCGACATAGACGTGATGGGCTCAGATGTGTGTGTGTGATGTTGTTGGTAGCCGGGTGTCCATCGACGTGGCATGTGAGAGCGACATAGACGTGATGGGCTCAGATGTGTGTGTGTCTGTGAGTGTGATGTTGTTGGTAGCCGGGTATCCATCGACGTGGCATGTGAGAGCGACATAGACGTGATGGCTCAGATGTGTGTGTGTCTGTGTGTGTGATGTTGTTGGTAGCCGGGTGTCCATCGACGTGGCATGTGAGAGCGACATAGACGTGATGGGCTCAGATGTGTGTGTGTCTGTGTGTGAGTGTTGTTGGTAGCCGGGTATCCATCGACGTGGCATGTGAGAGCGACATAGACGTGATGGGCTCAGATGTGTGTGTGTCTGTGTGTGTGATGTTGTTGGTAGCCGGGTATCCATCGACGTGGCATGTGAGAGCGACATAGACGTGATGGGCTCGGATGTGTGTGTGATGTTGTGATGTTGTTGGTAGCCGGGTATCCATCGACGTGGCATGTGAGAGCGACATATACGTGATGGCTCGGATGTGTGTGTGATGTTGTGATGTTGTTGTAGCCGGTATCCATCGACGTGGCATGTGAGAGCGACATAGACGTGATGGGCTCGGATGTGTGTGTGATGTTGTGATGTTGTTGGTAGCCGGGTATCCATCGACGTGGCATGTGAGAGCGACATAGACGTGATGGGCTCAGATGTGTGTGTGTGATGTTGTTGGTAGCCGGGTATCCATCGACGTGGCATGTGAGAGCGACATAGACGTGATGGGCTCAGATGTGTGTGTGTATGATGTTGTTGGTAGCCGGTATCCATCGACGTGGCATGTGAGAGCGACATAGACGTGATGGGCTCAGATGTGTGTGTGTGTGATGTTGTTGGTAGCCGGGTATCCATCGACGTGGCATGTGAGAGCGACATAGACGTGATGGGCTCGGATGTGTGTGTGATGTTGTGATGTTGTTGGTAGCCGGGTATCCATCGACGTGGCATGTGAGAGCGACATAGACGTGATGGCTCAGATGTGTGTGTGTGAGTTGTTGGTAGCCGGGTATCCATCGTCGTGGCATGTGAGAGCGACATAGACGTGATGGGCTCAGATGTGTGTGTGTATGATGTTGTTGGTAGCCGGGTATCCATCGACGTGGCATGTGAGAGCGACATAGACGTGATGGGCTCAGATGTGTGTGTGTGATGTTGTTGGTAGCCGGGTATCCATCGACGTGGCATGTGAGAGCGACATAGACGTGATGGGCTCGGATGTGTGTGTGATGTTGTGATGTTGTTGGTAGCCGGGTATCCATCGACGTGGCATGTGAGAGCGACATAGACGTGATGGGCTCAGATGTGTGTGTGTGATGTTGTTGGTAGCCGGGTATCCATCGACGTGGCATGTGAGAGTGACATAGACGTGATGGGCTCAGATGTGTGTGTGTTATGATGTTGTTGGTAGCCGGGTATCCATCGACGTGGCATGTGAGAGCGACATAGACGTGATGGGCTCGGATGTGTGTGTGATGTTGTGATGTTGTTGGTAGCCGGGTATCCATCGACGTGGCATGTGAGAGCGACATAGACGTGATGGGCTCAGATGTGTGTGTGTGATGTTGTTGGTAGCCGGGTATCCATCGACGTGGCATGTGAGAGCGACATAGACGTGATGGGCTCAGATGTGTGTGTGTATGATGTTGTTGGTAGCCGGGTGTCCATCGACGTGGCATGTGAGAGCGACCATAGACGTGATGGGCTCAGATGGTGGTGTCCTGTTTGTGATGTTGTTGGTAGCCGGGTATCAATCGACGTGGCAGTGAGAGCGTCATAGACGTGATGGGCTCAGATGTGTGTGTGTGATGTTGTTGGGTAGCCGGGTGTCCATCGACGTGGCATGTGAGAGCGACATAGACGTATGGGCTCAGATGTGTGTGTGTCTGTGTGTGTGATGTTGTTGGTAGCCGGGTATCCATCGACGTGGCATGTGAGAGCGACATAGACGTGATGGGCTCAGATGTGTGTGTGTGATGTTGTTGGTAGCCGGGTGTCCATCCGACGTGGCATGTGAGAGCGACATAGACGTGATGGGCTCAGATGTGTGTGTGTCTGTGTGTGTGATGTTGTTGGTAGCCGGGTATCCATCGACGTGGCATGTGAGAGCGACATAGGACGTGATGGGCTCAGATGTGTGTGTGTCTGTGTGTGATGTTGTTGGTAGCCGGGTGTCCATCGACGTGGCATGTGAGAGCGACATAGACGTGATGGGCTCAGATGTGTGTGTGTCTGTGTGTGTGATGTTGTGGTAGCCGGGTGTCCATCGACGTGGCATGTGAGAGCGACTAGACGTGATGGGCTCAGATGTGTGTGTGTCTGTGTGTGTGATGTTGTTGGTAGCCGGGTGTCCATCGACGCCATCGACGTGGCATGTGAGAGCGACATAGACGTGATGGGCTCAGATGTGTGTGTGTCTGTGTGTGTGATGTTGTTGGTAGCCGGGTGTCCATCGACGTGGCATGTGAGAGCGACATAGACGTGATGGGCTCAGATGTGTGTGTGTCTGTGTGTGTGATGTTGTTGGTAGCCGGGTATCCATCGACGTGGCATGTGAGAGTGACATAGACGTGATGGGCTCGGATGTGTGTGTTTGTTGTTTTTGGTAGCCGGGTATCCATCGACGTGGCATGTGAGAGCGACATAGACGTGATGGGCTCAGATGTGTGTGTGTGTGTGTGTGTGTGTGTGTGTGTGTGTGTGTGTGTGTGTGTGTGTGTGTGTGTGTGTGTGTGTGTGTGTGTGTGTGTGTGTGTGTGTGTGTGTGTGTGTGTGTGTGTGTGTGTGTGTGTGTGATGTTGTGATGTTGTTGGTAGCCGGGTGTCCATCGACGTGGCATGTGAGAGCGACATAGACGTGATGGGCTCGGATGTGTGTGTGTGATGTTGTGATGTTGTTGGTAGCCGGATGGCGAGCCACATTGCAGCTGACAGGCCGGAAGTCGCTGCGTAATAGGACGCTCCGCAACTGACTGATGACACCTTAACATCTTCGATCAATCAATATTTTGAGACAGGGACATTGACTTACTATTTAAGTCGTTACCTCAGTAAACAGTTGTTTACTAGCTTTTCAGATTGCTCATTGAATTGAGAAGTTTAAGAGTTATCTTCACCCCTGTGCCAGTAGGTCATTGTTGTTCAGTCGCAATGTTAACCATACGGCTTTTATTGCAAAATATGGTATTTGATTCCCCTGTTTTGGACGCCGTTTTTCAACCGATTTTCTTTAAACTTGGTAAGTGTTTAGTTGAATGGTTATATTAGGTCCCTCATACCACGAAATTTTGAAAATTTAACAAATATTACTCTTTGTGGCGTCGCAAAGTAACTCGATTTTCCTTAGTAATATTTCAAAATTTAGTAAAATTTTCGAAATTTTGATGTATGAGGGACCTAATATAACTATTCAACTAAACACTTACCAAGTTTAAAGAAAATCGGTTGAAAAACGGCGTCCGACACAGGGGAATCAAATACCATGTTTTGCATTAAAACCCGTATGTTAACATTGCCGCTGCGCAACAATGGGCTTCTGGCCCAGGGGTGAAGATGACTCTTAATAATAGTATAAGTGGCAGTACAAATGTATTTGTAAATTTCGATCTGTTTGTAGTCTTATTGTAATATGGCACAAGTTTAAATGCAAATAACGAACATATAAAATTTCCTTTTTCAAATCATACGACAGAAAATACAAAAAAGTCACTTTTAAAAATATACGTAAAAATTAGATCAGTTTCAGATATCAATGAAAGCATTACGTATAAAAAAGAAACAATTAAAAAGAAACTGGGATAGGAAAATTGTATAAACTACCATACAAGTCGAGGGGATAGCTTTATTACAAGTCCTTACGGGCATCTGTACAGTCAAACCTCAGAAGGTGTTGAGTAATTTTGACACACTTTACCCTCATTTCCGCACAATCGAGTACCTCGGAAGCGCGGCGTCTCTCTTGTAGTATGCATCGCAGGATTGCGATATTTTGCTCAATTTGAGGCAAAATTTAAGTTTTCATCAATATAGAAGAAAATCTCTTCTTTACAATTCAACATGCTTGGATTTTTTCAGAGTCCCCAGGTAACTTTTCGAGTGGAAAAAAAGATCTTTGTTAAAGTTTTACACAACAAACTTTCTGCAGATTTTACAAGTCCCCAAGGTCACCGAAAACAAACAAGTACTTGAAAGTATCGTTGGCTACAATATGACTGGTTCACTTTCCCCCACCACCTTTATAATACCTTTATTGAAATGGCGACCTAACTAAATAGGTAGCTTAAGCCAAGAATAAATGAGAGATGATTGTAGCGCGGTCTTGTAGTCTTGTTACTGACTAAAGGCCACACCGACGGCAACGACTCGTATATATTTAAAATAGTAAGTTACAAACACTATGAACAATTCGTCTGACATTTATACTGCGGTCCGATTTAGATGGGGGCTGCATCAAAACAAACGTTTTTGGTCGTATATTAGCAGGTTTTCTTTATATTTCGAAAATATTTACGTTAAATTGGTCAAAAATCTAAATAAACTTTTTTATGGAGATTTAACATGGAGGAATAGTGAAATTTTTCAATCCTTCGGTCAGTTCGTCTGAGACTTCCACTGGACCGATTTTTATGCAGTTTGTATCAAATAAAACTTAAACTTTTCTATATTAGCAGGTTGTATTTACTTTAACGTTATCTAACTTTCTTAAATTACAAAGATAGAAATTTCCAAATCTTTGCAATGAGTTTATTTTACAGGCTTTCGATATGTTCACCTTTCGATCAGCTGATTGTATACACGCAAGGTATTTTGTCTAAAAACAGTGGAGGAGCAAACGCTCAAGGACAGTTTGGTTTATTATGGCAAGTATCTAAAAACGTATATATTCAATCATATGTTCAATCCTTAAATTTGACAGGATGAATACAGTTCTGTGCTATTTAATCCATGCACTTTTATAGTTGAAAAGTAAACATGTTTTGATTGTTAAATAAATTGTTAAGTACTAGGCCTATACCTAAAGAGTATATTTATGTATAAATATACTCATTATGTATAATTATGTAAAACCGCTGATAAACTAGAAGGGTGTAGCTATTTTAAAAGTAAATTTTATAAATGTTCTGAACCATCTGCCTAGAGCCCCACTTGCTACAGAGGGACATGTATCCGTCGAGGAGGCATAATGACGTTCAACAACGCGTTTGTAAAGTTTTAATAATTTTAAGAAAATTCGCACCTAAAATTGGTTTTGTTTCTTCAATAACGTCTATTGCATTTCAGACATTTCTCTTTTTAAAATTCTAAATTTAAATATATTGACATCGGTAGTGGCATAATGGTACCTTGGTCCCTGTCATCCAAGGGACCATTTCAAATTTGCTATCGAAAAATTGATAATTAACCCGATAACTGGGACAATTTTATACAATTGGACCCCTAGTACAATACTGTGCTCAAACTCATTCAAGAATGTTGTACTCTTGAATGAATTTGAACCACAGATTATTTAACTCCTTGCAAGATTTTAGCAAACAATAGTCCAGGAGGTGCTTGAATCAAAACTTATGCTAACAAAACATTAGAATATGTAGGGAGTTTGAAAACATGAACAAAAATTTTAATGGGAACATTTTGTTTTTTACACTAAATAATTTTTATTTCAGTAGCGGATGGGTGCATTGAACTGAAATTTGGCATGAGACTTTATCACACCAATTTTCATATCCAGGAAAAAATATTGCAAATCAGTAGTGGCGTCAAATTCCAGTGTGCTCTATGGATCACCTGGAGCAGTAAACAAAAATAAAAATAAGATTACGTTTCAGATTGGTTTAAATTAAGTTTCATTTTTATTTTACGGAGTTACAGGGCATTTCTCAGGGATTCCATATTTTCCCTATTATCAAAATACCAAAAGAAATCCATTGACAACATAATGGCCCTCACCCGTTCACTACTTTTCTCTCTAGACACTAAAACATTATCCTATGAACGTACTATTTTATTATTACATGAAACATATATTGGCGAACCGGGGGTGCCATAGAAATTTGGGTTGGAAAAGAAAAAATAAACATTATAATCATATTAAAATGATGATCTACATTTCATATATTACACAAGTTAAACATTTATTGTAATAGTCAGATTCTTATCTCCCGCGTGATAAATACATTGAATATGTGATTGAGTCAATAATTTCAAAACACTGCTTAAAATAAAAACAGGTAAGCTAGGTAATGCGGATTAAACATTGTTGGTTTATTTGATAAACGGGTTTATGTTTTGGATTTACCCACACATATTTACCGAGAGGAAACTAAAACAGCAAATAACTCTGGACTCTTGGGATCAACTGCCTTAGCAGCCACAGAATAAGTGTAAAAAATGTTTCTTCTTTGCTGGTCTCAAACTAACCAAAAAGATTTTTAAGTAAATATTTATTTAATTGAATAGTTTTATTTTTGATTCATCACGTTAAAAAAATACGTTTCTGACCCTGATTTACAATGCAGTTTAAATGAAAAATTGATACAGTAAACAACAATGTCATACAAAATTATATAGCTGTTCTTCTTTATGCAATGAATGCCGTAACAGCTCATTAGCTGATTTATTGAGACTAACATTTACAATTTTTCGGCTGTAATTTTTATTTAAAGAAGGCATGTTTCTATGCATTTTTATTGTATTCTTAATTTATTAAATGCAGAGTGAGTTAGTATGAAATCTTCACAAATCTAAAATAGGATGTACTTGGTGCTGCTCATGGTATGAAAGAAGTAAACGGCTAAACATAAAAAATAAAAAAATAAACATAGGAACAAAGTCATTAAAATGACACTAACACAACATTTATACGGGTATTATCAGAACGTAAAGTAAGAATAACATCAACTAGCTTACAAAATTGAGTTTTAGTTGAGGAACAGCCCCAAACTCACTTTAGTTGTCTTGGAATCTTTTTACTTTGTTGTTAACATCTTACTTTATCGTTTCTAAAAGAGACAATTTTTCGTCGCTTAGTTAATTTTTGTCTTAAAGAAGTTTTACTAAACAATAACGTCATAATTGTGTAGCTACATGTAATGAAGAAACATATCGGTGCTTCTGATAAGGCAAATAATATGCCAAACTGTTTTCTGAGGTTCACAACAAAAATTTTAGCCAAGCACTGTTTTGAGGCAAGCATTTGCGTTGTGTACATGTTGGCTGCAGGCAATGCACCGCACGACATATTTGAACCACGTAACATTTTCCCATCCGTATGGTGATAATTGGTTTTTGTAGCATAAATTTACGAAAAAATATCGTAGTATTAAAACATTTAAAGTTAAAGATTTTATTGCTACTTATTAAAATTAATTAATAAAATTAAGGTTAAAAATAAACTATATGGTAGTCTAAATATTACTAGTTACGATTACTATTTATAAATGACAATCGTAACGGAACACTCTCTTAAAGGATCATACAATACGATATATGATAATAAACTTACCATGGTACCTTACTATGGTGTAATAGGAAAGGGAACCAATGACCAGTCTTAACCTATTTAATTAAAACAAAAAAATCTGATACAAATAGGCTATTTATTGAATTAAAAATACAATACCTATGGAGTTAAATAAAATAAGCCTATACTGGATTAACAATGGTTTACAAACTTGGGGGTATGATGTGATAGACTATAGTATTTGAGTATGTCTTTAGGTGGTTAATAGAATAGATTTTTCGAACTTGTCTTAGCCTTTAAAGAACTGAAGCATTTGATTTTTTATCTCAGGGAGGAAAATTTCGTGCCGGCAAACAATCTTAGAATAAAATTCAAAATAAATATGTCGATTGAAAGGTTATCGATTTAGGTTTTCATAAATTCCAATTGTTTTACAAACCAAGATGGCCAAAATAATATTGTCTATCACTTCAGAATCAGAATCAGAAAGTTTATTTCCCAAAAAATAAAGTACATCATGGAGTCCCAACAAATCTAAAAGATTTGTCGTTGGGTGCCTATCATACATACAAAACAATTACAAAATTAATACAATAGAATATATACAGCGCTCATGGTAAACGGTGCAAAACTATATCCTAAATTTACTGCCAACTGAACATTGGAAAGAAGTACAATAATTACTATTTCTAATCAAATTTAATGTTACAGCAATACAAAATATAAAACAAACAACTACCACTTTAAATATTTTATTATTTATTATTTTACTTGTATCATGAAAACGAGTTAATAACACACATTTGTGAAAATAGTAAAAAGAAAACGAATGGAGCTGGATATATGAACGAGTGGAATTGCTAAACACAGAATATCTTACATGGAAATACATTGTCATTTCCAAAAATACGAATTAAAGAAAATCTCATAAAATACCTACACCCACATTCCCACACTCATTAATTCATAAATCATATTCGTACATATACACACACACATACATATAATATATTAATTTTGTATAAACAGCTATTAAAAACAAACTTAGAATGCTTCCTAATAATTACAATCTACTTAAAAATTGTTGATCATTCATACCAGCTGTGCTAAGGATCCTGGCGTAGCTTTGACGGTTGAAATTAGTTTCTTTACTATTATTAATGTTTTTTTTTCGCTAGTAAATAACTGAGTATTTTTCCAAATTATTTCTAAGCATCCATGACAATAAATCTAGCTTTATTTTTTCAAAGCACTTTGCATTTTCCAATTCGTGTGGCAACTCGTTAAAAAATCTTGGAACTGCGTGACTAAGGGTGTTTTTTCCGTAGGTATTACAAAAGCGTGGAAGTTTGTATTTTTCTAAATTCCTACATGTGTAGTTTTCTGAATGATCTTGGTCTTTGGGCTATGTCCAGATAATCCAGTGAATGTTTCTTAATTTTGAATGTAGATTGAAGTTGGTCTTACCAAGATTGCTTGACTGACAATTCTTCTTCTAATCTGAATTTTTGTTTTAAATAAATGATTTTAAATTGCACAAAACTTATGAAATTAAATTAGGAAATGTGTCCTTAATCTAAAACTTGTATAAGTTAACACTAAGGACGTTGTGGCTGGAAGAAAAGGTATCTCTTGTAGCACATGTCTCTTGTATTTGGGTTCACAAGTCTTGATGCAAAACACAACTGTGACACTGAACACTGGATTTTGTTTGGTTTGTAAAATTTAACTTAAAATTTGTATCATATAAAACTTTATGATAACAGCAACTTTCTTACATTGAATTAGGCAAAATGATTTCCAAATGAACATTGCTAAGGGAAGAATGCATTTTTTAAAACAAATTGGTAAAACATTTTTCCATTGTAGACAAGGTTCACCGTTATAATAACGATTAGGTAAAAAAAAAACGATTATTAATCTGAACTGTAATTAACTTTTAAATGAATATTTGCAAAGTTGTTATTTATGGAAGAGTTTCTGGGGTAAATTTATGAAAAGCAAGAACAATTAAAAAAATATATTGGTGAATTTATGTAAAATGTATGTCAAATTATTATTATTTTAAGCCACACAACGATTTGTTAAAGGTATTTTACGTCGAGCGGAGCACGACCAAAGGCATCCTTCTCGAAGATGCTATACCTCTACTTACAGTTTATCCTTTGACAGTATGACAATAGTTAGCAAAAAGATATCCTCAAAAATTAACGTAAAACTAACTATAATAATTACAGATTTATAAACGTCGAACTTTTAGGCCAAATTTACTTAAACCTATCAATCGAACTGAACAAACATTAATATAATTTAAGGTAATGCCTAGTTTCAATATATACATAAAATAGTCATTACAACTTTAACGATTAACTGTTTAAAGTAAGATAAAAACAAGAATTGACATGGTTTCTTTAACCGTTAGGAAATCATTTAATCTTAAAATTCAATTTTTTTTTTTAATTTAAAATTTAATCAGTAAAATAAATTAGTACTTTTATATATATTGCTCTATCTATAAACTCGCTTGTAAATCAAATAACAGCTGTAAAATTAACAATCTATCTATACAAATTAAATCACAGTTTTGTCTGTACATTGCTTAGAATTATGACGTTTTTGGTTCTTTTTACGTTTTATAGACTAAGTACGAAACAAGCACCTTCCCGATTTATATCTGTCTGTCTTTCTTTCTTTCTCTCTTTATATTTTTGTGTTTATCGGTGACGCTCATTTTCGCTCGCTAATAACATGATAACGACTTTCTTGGATGCAATCAATTTGGAAAACTACATGGAGGGCTAACTACCCAAACTTGATCTTTATTCGCTTTTAAACCTTCAAATCGATAACAACAACCATGTTGTACAGAATGATGACTAAACGAAAACAATTACGGGAAAGATTATATAAATGTAGAAGATATGACTGCCGATCGTAAGAAGGACACCAACCACAGTTACTTTTAAAATTCCATGAAGTACATCCACTCTCTATCGAAGATCTTATCGCCATGGCTTAAGCGAAAAAGGATAAATTTAAGTGAGATGTAAAATAAGGGAGAAAAGGAAGGAAGATAAGTTTCCTAAAGATATATGTATTATATTTCTAAGATGCCTTTTTTAAACTCAATTTAAATAATCTTGAAATGTCACAAATACAATTACAAATACAAATTCTTTATTGCATAAACACAACATGTTGTCGTTGGGCAATATTTTAAAAAACAATAATTTTGATAGTTTTTTACTTATACTACTGGAGTGGTAGTATTGATCATATGACTGTTGTACCTAAGTGTACGCCGCTGAAGATCGCGCCACCGTATATTGATTTCAAACACGCTTATGCTATGAGAAGTCTATTCACGTTAGTGTACATAGTCAATGCTCAACGAGCTCTCCTCTGAAGGGCATACAATTTCTTGGGTTGGTATTGCAATTTGAGTAGCGTTGCAGAGCAGGGTAAGTCAGCTACAACTGCCTTCATTGTTCAAACACCAATGTATACTACTAATTTATACAGAACCTATTAAGTAGAGTCATCCCAAAGAGGTTGAAATAGATCTGTATATAGTGGAGTGATAGATAGGGAATGTTGTCGGCTGTTGACTGGTGCCATTTAACCAACGATATCCGAAATTTCTTTGGTAACCAGGTTTTGGTTTGCATCTGCTATTAGACATTTTACCCACAATACAAAAACTCTATGGTAACCAATCTCAAAAGCTTGTTGCAACCAAATCAGAATTCCTCAAATGGGTAACCGAGTAAACTAGAGTAAAGTGTGGGTGGTTACCAAGAAAACAGCGGAAATCATAAGTAAAATCTGGCGAATGATCAGAGGACGATAAATTAACATGTGTTTATCACTTTATATCTATTTTTAATTTGTTGGTACATCCCATTAAAAAAATAATTTTGGCTCTCGAAAATTAGAGGAAAATAAAGCTTTGGTACTATATGCCTATAGGATTACTTCTCCTTATTGCCACGGAAGCGCTCTTCCTACCTCTTAAATGGCAAAATGAGCATATTTGTTTCCAAAAAATCAATGCAACAACAATCTTCTGCAAAATGATTAAGGCCATATGTTTCCATTCTACCAATCAGCATAGTTCGAAAATAAAAATTACATCTTGGTGCTATCTGTGTTTCAAGGGTGGCGTTCTTACTTCCCCATAAGGGTGACCTTGCTTATTCGGTTCTGTGTACATTAACGGTACATACATTTTTTAACATGTGTATATTGCCTCCTGTGTGTTCTGTTCATATGATTTGCACCTATGCTTTCCTTAAGGGTAAAAATTTTATTCATGATAATACTATGTAATCGAAGGTCTATCGTGTTTTGATGAATTAAACTATCGTATTTTATACCCAAGAATTTACTGCTCAATACAGAGTTTCCTCTCGAACTTTTGGAGATCATAACCAACCACCGTTTTCAGGACACAAGCTGGCTACATGGTTAAAATACGGGGCATTTCAGAGAAAATTTTATAATCAGGTGATCTCTCCAATGCTTTTCTTATGAAGAAAAATGATTTTTATTAACGATTTTATGAAATAATCTGAGTGATTTGAATGTTTTGATGAATTAAACTTCCATTATTTTGTACCCAAGAATGGTTATTTGCCCTCCGGAACGGTCTCCCGCTTGTGCTTTGCGAAATAATTTCCAACCACATACCCCACTACAAAACTTTCTCGTTTAATATAATAGGATTACTTGAGAACTTCAAAATTATCAATATAGACAATTTAAAATTATGTCTATGTAAATAATGTATGGTCCAATATGTTGCATCATTGAAAAAGGATCATTCACCTTACACAAAACACAAAAAATACGTTCAAAATATATTTTCAGTTAAAATAACTATTTTAGTAGCTACTAAAAGCAATCTTTTACATTTGATGCGAGTGAAATGTAATCGTTTCAGTGAACTAACATCAAAATGTAACTGCTCAGAATTTTCTACATTAGCAATTTTAATGTCAAAGAGAGATAAGCGAATGATATATCAATTAATTTAAACTCCTTGAAAAACATATTCTAAAAATATTGTGTCAACATATGTTAAACCTCAGCCGTTTGAGAATGTGACAGTAGAGAGACACTTTACCAAGTTTATTTTACTCAACAATTTATAACAAGAGAGATATTTCACTAACAAAAGGCTCAATAAATGCGGGCATTCCTTTCTTGTCAAGTTTATTCCCTCATATGTATGTTACTCTTTGTTTTACACAGGACCAGAAGAAATATTACATTTAACAGGACATAAATAAGTTTCTATTATAAATAACACTGTGCTATAGTCTACGAGTATTTACAGTATGTGGAGTTATTCAGTATGTGAATTGTTATGGTAAAGATAGTTTTTAGATTAATTCTGTATATTAAGTTAGTGGTGGCTGCAATTGCTCGCTGCTCGCGATTTAATTTCATACATAACTAATTTTTATCTCCTAAGAATTTTTGTATTAGTCATCGTGCTTTAATGAAGCAAATGTATCTATGTTATATTAACTCTATTGTTCATTCCTTTTTAGGTTACTTTTAATTTCACACAAAATAAATTTTGGCTCAATAACTATTTAAGATTTATTTTTCTATATACCAGAGTAAATTTATCTGGTTCTGCTGGTCTGTAGATCTCGGAAAACACAGCAAACCAAACTTTCGGTGAAGCAATTTTCAATTGTCTTATTACATGGTTTCAAGTGTTTCGGAGGGTTTCTCCAAACTTAACAAAACATATTAAAAACTTACAATTATCAGTGGCATTGCTTCTTAGATGGTGTGTGATTTTTTCTTAACATATAGCAATTGTATGGTTTTTAAATAACATTTTTTTTAAATATATTTTTTTTGTTTTTTTTATATTTTGTTTTAGTTTGCACGTTTGCATAGTATATCCAAAAGTTAAATAACAATAATTGAAATTTAAAAGAAAAGTTCGCCGTTTGATCACTCCACCATGAGAGTCAGAAACCACTTTCAAATTTGGAGAACAGTATCTTCATGTAGATCCAATCCAAAATCCGGTTAACTGAAGGTTCAACGGATTGGCCGTCAAAGCCGCTCTTTCATAAACATTGATTTAGGGCCGGTTTCTCGAAGCAAGTTTAAACCTAAAATCAAGTTTAAACCAAAATTGTCCATATGATTAACATTGAGTTAAACTAAGTTTAAGTTAAACTTGTTTGGAGAAACCGACCCTTAGACCATCTTTTCAGATTGTGTTTGGTTATAATTATAACCAAATAATTAATTATTGTTTGATTTATTACATAATATATTAATACGATTTAAGATTTACATAAATATGCACAGTAATTTGACTTACATACTTACTTATAAACATAAATAGCTCATGGTAATTTACTGTAAAAACAAATGACTTTCCTATTAAACAATCTTAAGTGTAAATGCTATAATCTCAATTTAGAAAATTTAAGCTTTTACTCCTGATAATCAATAAATTTCAAGTACATCATCAATTTAGAAATAACCAGTGGTAAGTTATGAGATGCTGTTAAATGCATTTAAATGAGTAGGCCTATTCTATTTCAACTGCTGAAAGGTAAATTTTATTTTTAAAACTTTATAAATACTTGATTTACTTCTATTGTGTTGCTTGACTTGGGGGAAACTTACTCTATTTTTATCCTGAATTGTTTATTGGAGTTATTTTAGTTGCTCAATTCCAAATCCATGGAAGGATTATTATTATTATTAATACAATGAATTAAATTTTTTTCTAAGCATAACTATTACAATGGCATCAACTTGATTGAATGCAACAAAATTCAATCAGACCTCTAAAGATATTTATATCAGCGGGAAATACTTTTTGAGTATTCAGAAACGCATATGTTAAGTTGTAACACGCGGTTTAGTTAGAGACTTTACTTTGTTCTAGGTTACCTCCGAGCCCTAAGGGGTTTTATCCATGGGTCATAATTTAAAAGTTTCCTCTAATCTTCTAAAATAATTCAGCCATCCATTTTTCTTTTTAATTCACCTCTTTTATGTCTGATAGTAATATACCTTTCCTGTACACGAGAACACATATGGATTTACAATATTGGTGTTTTACTTAGATAGTTATATAGCAATTTTGTTGTCTGTGGTAAATATATATATATATATATATATATATATATATATATATATATATATATATATATATATATATATATATATATATATATATTGTGAATCCATACTATCAGACATAAAAGAGGTGAATTAAAAAGAAAAATGGATGGCTGAATTATTTTAGAAGATTAGAGGAAACTTTTAAATTATGACCCATGGCTAAAACCCCTTAGGGCTCGGAGGTAACCTAGAACAAAGTAAAGTCTCTATATGAAACTCGTCCTCCTCTAATCTGATGGTTTAACCATCATCTATAACTAATTTCAAAAATTTTAAATTACTTAATTTAAACATATATATTTTAGATACTGTATTGAATGTTGGAAATTTTAAGTGGCCGCCATTTTGAATCCGTAAAAGCTGTAAATGTAAAAACTATATACAAACCAAACGTGAAGAAAAACATTGAAAGTACAGAAACGTAAAAGGATTCCTTGACAGTTACAACATTTAACCTCTTGTTTTATTGAAGATCCCTATTTAAAATAAAATTCATTTTTGTTATGCTATTTTAAATCTATTGTTTTATTGAAAAAAATAATTTAAAATAAAATTCATTTTATGTATTTATCAGAGAATCTAAATCAGTGGTAAAGTTGTAGTGAACTAAAAAGCTCTTAAATTAGCATTGAAGTTATTTTAGTGTAACTATTAAAAGAGTTGTGATAAACAGTTTTTAAATAAAAATTATTTCACATTACTAATGTATGTATGCAGTTTTTTTTATTGTTTTATTAATTGTTTATATATTTGTGTTTAAGTTTGTGTATGCAGGTGCTTTTACATAGTTTACATACTTGGAGAGCAAAATATGATATGTGAAAAGTGTTCCAGATATTCAGAGCAGCTAGAAGTTAAGGTTTGGCGTCAGTTAAATTGCCGGAGTAGGCGTAAACGCCAAGTGAGCAAATTAGTTGTGAACTCCGGCTCCAGACTACAAAGGCTTGTGTTGTGAACAGCAGCGCATGCAGCAGGTTTAGAGGCGATTATTGCACTTAATGTCGGTGTAACTAATGTCTCAATGGATCTAAGCGTAGCTCGAAACACAGTTGACGGCGTCTTACACAACTGATACACACTGTTTAGTATAGTCAATATACATATACAATGTGTAGTTCAGATGTATGTTAGAGGTGTTCTATTTTAGTAACTGAGTAGTAATTGATAAAATGTGTAACTAAAATTTCATACGGAATAGATAGGATAATTTATTACGTTTGTCTTCTTACAGATTAACGTATGTAAAGCGTTATTTTAAATAGAAGAAAAGTTAAGATTTATTTAATGGGTTTCTCATTTTATTTAAACCCTATGTTTACGAATGAACTTTTTCTTCAAGAATAGAGTTAAGACGATGTTTAAAACTCGTGTAAGAGTGACGTGGAAAGGTTACCATTTAAAATTTTTGAAATTAGTTTTAGATGATGGTTAAACCATCAGATTAGAGGAGGACGAGTTTCATCAGGGTACATCACGACCAGCAACTTGAATGTTATCCTGCCGTGAGACGGAGGGGATACCAAGGACATAGGATCGATGAGGCTAGCCGGGATGGAAATTGTATCCGCGAGCGCAGTGTATTTCATGCATGTCTCCGGTCACGTGTAACCAAATAGGTCAACATCATGGATGTAGTGACATTCCAGAACTAATAAAATACCACAATTTTTATAGTATTGTTTAAAATACTCTAACAAGTTATGCTATTCACAATGTCCACGAACCAAGCCTATTTCATGTTCAACATATGGAACATGATTGGCAACACCAAGTGTTGTTATTCACATCAGGATTCCTGGAAGTCAGGATAAGAGGTATCTGTACTGTACTGGGTATTGCAGTTCCATCCAAATGCCAAAAATCCCGATTTTTGGTACGTCGCACTTTAATCTCGCCAACAGTACTGTATAAACAATAAGCTTTTAAACATTTTTTTAATCGTCTTCTCAAAAAACAAATTGTTCTTTTCCAAACCTCAAAAATTAGTCTTTTTATCTTAAATCCCAATAATAGAGGTTGGTAATGAGATAAAAATGTATGTTTTTTCTGTGTTGTTTGTGGAATGGTTGGGAATTAAAAAGATTTGCAATATTTTCACTGACAATACATTGTTTTGAAAACACTCTTCTACGGATAAATAATGCTTATGAATGAGTTAAAATTATTATTAGCTAAAAACAAGAAAACATTGAAGAAATAGCTAGAACAAGAAAAAAATAAACTGCTAAAAGTAATAGAGTAAAGGCGGTAAGTCATCTGCTTATAAA
The DNA here is from genome assembly GCA_030545055.2 of Neoaliturus tenellus. Classification (NCBI taxonomy): domain Eukaryota; kingdom Metazoa; phylum Arthropoda; class Insecta; order Hemiptera; family Cicadellidae; genus Neoaliturus; species Neoaliturus tenellus. The sequence goes on along the minus strand of CM061531.1, from coordinate 135,302,004 downwards.
GGGAATGTATCACACGGGGATGTTTTTGTAGTTAACTCGATGTACAGAAACGTAAAAATGTAAAAATAACAGTGCAAATATTTAACAATATTAAGCTTTTTTTTAAGTAAGAGGCCAAGGTTGTTAGTAATTGTTGCTTTTTTAGTTTGAGGTTATGTTTGATAGTTAAAAATGTGTTCCGACAGAAAAAATAAAACATAACCTAATTGTAACATGTTGCAATTATGGTGGTGGGAACAATCTTGTGTGTATTACGAGCATTGCCGATCTCGAAATGATTCTCGATGAGATACCCAGCTGATGTTTCGTGCGGCCATTTACAATTCTCGAGTAGAAACGACGGACTTTGCGCTCTAAGTACACAAATAGCTAATAAGCGGAAATATTTTTTAAAAGTATACTTTAAAAGCCAACTAATATTAGATTTCCAGTACTTCTTTTCCTTTAGACGAGATTGACTATAAATTTGTTTATGTACGTTTTATCAATAAACTTAACTAATATACGAAATGACAAAAAAGTGTAAACATTATTATTTTCTTTTTTCAAAATTTATTAACAACTGAAATTAGGAAACCTTAGGTAACATTTGAGGTTCATTACTTATTACTGCCCTCAACTGTTGACACTGTTCAACCCAGGGCGTCAGATGTAAGAATCAACGTGGTCGGGTTGGGCTTGATTTGAGATTGGCCATCAGATCGCCATTCTTCTGCACTTTTTGACATAAGTCAGGACCATCATGTAGGAGGCTAATTTGAGCAGTTAATTTGGAATCCTTCTAAAATTATGTTTGACTTGACAGGGATTGGTCAAAAATTGCCTTTAAAAATCCCTTTTTTTGGATGAGTGCTAGATTTTTAAATTCACTAAAATGTACTTGGTTCCAAAAGCACTTAAGTCATTTAAATCCAAAGTTCATAGTGCGGTACCTAAATAGTGCGTTACAGTAGGTATTCTATATTTGTTTGGTGATAAAACTGTGGTTTGATACATACAAAACATAAAAAGATATAAAATTACCATAAATGTTTTTGAAATGTAACTATAAGGATATGAGTTTAACCAGCATAATTTTTAATATTAATTAACTATGTAATAATTTATAAACTAAATTTGTTATAAACTATAATTTATAACCTAATTTATAAACTATGTTTTAATTAAATGTACTTTTAAGTGTTTGATAACCACAGATGTGGGCAATATTTTTATTTAATGCCGAATGAAGTCATAAAAGTTACTGAAGATGAATCGTAGCAGATTCAAAACTGCGTTATCACATTGACTACTGATTTGACACCTTTGGCGGGAATTTGGTAGGAATAATACTATTGATTAATGGTGTAGAGGCTTTGAAAATAACATAAAATATTTGTCACGTCATTTACTTTCAGAGATTTTCAAATATTAGTTTAATTTTCAAAGCTTCGAAACTAATGATAAATTAGATTAAAAGTCAATTTTCTGCGATGGAGCACCTAGTGAAGTTGATCTCATTACTTTGACCAATATTATTGGAACTTCCAAGAAACTCCTTTGAAATAGGATTGAGTAACAAAGCATTGATTATTGAAAATACACATGAAAACCAATTTAAATTACGATGTTATTCTAATATCTCCCAGTTTTCCTCTGCATATAAAATGAGTAAGTTTCAAAATTATTACAACGGTTTCAATCAACATAAACATAAATTAATATTTTTTGAGATTGTCGTTATCTCTAGGCTGTTAATTAATTCATCTTTAAGCTGTTGAACTGCAGTTTCACATTTGGATTGGATTCGGACTGTTTCATCTGTAAATGTCATTAAATATCTTTTCGTTCAAAACTCAAAATTAATGAAAGAATCAAATGTTGCCCTTACCGCAATTTATTACTTCAACTTAACAACTACATCACAATAGGAACAGTTTTCTTATAAACAAGTGATTAGGTTCGTAATTTAATCTCTTTCTGAGTCTTTGTAAAACCGAGTCCTTAAATTTGTTTTAAATAACATGGTTGTAAAATGTAGTATGTCATTGACGAGTTAAGACCAACTCGTCTTAACGAGTCCATGACAATTCAAAATCATTGGATTGTCATGGACAATCCAATGATTTTACAAACAAATATATTGGTATTAATTCACCAGTTTTGTGAATTAAGGTTGTCTTTGATGTACCCGAATAAATGTAATTCGGGTTTTATGAGAATAATGAGTATTCTCTTCATGTTATTTCCAAAATATTTATTTTAACTAGAAAACCCGAATTAGGTTCACCAAAACTTAAATATAAGATAAAGTATAACAATCAAATAAAAAATATGAATGAGTGTTTGTCCTTTTTGTCGGATTTTCAACTAGCTTTAATTTTCCATCTAATATAAATTTAAATGTTTAAAAAATCAACTAAAAATGTTTTTTGTCATTTAAATCTATTTACAGTATTTAATCGCTCTTGTGTGCTAAATTAGTAATAATTTATGGTTTCTCTAATGCTGATCATGAATGTAAGGTTACCAGAACTAAAATAACATACATTGAAATGTAATGACGTGCATTTATTCAGAAAGCTCATACAGAAAAAGGTAATATAAACAATTGATTTTTTTTACTCTTACTAAAACCCTCATGAGACTCAACCATACAAAGTGCAACGCATAATGAGTACTAATCAGGGAGACAAGAGAACAAGATAAGTGATAACTGTCACTTAGCAGAGGATTAAACCCACACGAGTGTTAATGCCGTTTTCGACTCCTTAAATGCAACGTCATTTTAATCATTCGAGATTGAAATGTTTAATTTTTATTTTTACATTTTAAATTGCTAAAATGAAATTTTTATTAAATTAAAATTTGTCACTAAGCAGTCGAGTATTTTATTTAACCTCCCTTATAAAATATGGGTAGTAGAATAATAGTATATTGGCTGTGAAATTAGAATCCTAGTCGAATTGCATTTTTATCAATAAGCAACATCATGAAACTGTTGTAATCAACTAAATCCAATATTTAAACCAAATAATTAAATATTTGAATTACTGAATATTAATTAGCAGTTGTATTCATTAATTACTTATCATTGAAAATATTTAATACATTATTGTTAACTATATTTAGGTAAATTTTTGCCTTTATTATTTTACAACAACTTACAGAGAGAATATAAGTAAAGCACTTTAATCGCCCTCTTCTCAACCCCCAGAAAAGGTCATCCCCTCCACTTGTCTTAGTGTCAGGATGAGCGTTCAAGGAAGGAATCACAGCTTCATGATCGTTTCTGTCACACTCTATTGTACTCCAAGCCACTCGGAGAAAACTTCAAACTTTCAAAACTCTGAATCACTCGGTATAACTTTAAGAATAAATTCTTTAAAACTCAAATTACGTATGAAACTTGCATATGATGAACAGGATTAAGAGTACTTTTTGGTACAGTCCCATTAGGAATATACCATTAACAGAAAATAGCTTTGCATTATGGTTAATTCTTGTTTGGACGTTTATTAATATAATATTTTATATTAATAACTTTTATAATATTTTTGACTGGGACGGTTGCGCCGTCCTGTAATCCAGCTACTTGGAGGTCACGAATTGTGGATAATTATAAGCGATGGCTTGTGGATGCGATATTCGCTGGTGGGGATTAACGTCCGCACTAGTAAATATTAGTCCATCCATAAAGACCATCCCCATAATTAGACGAATTCGTATATAAGAGGTCGAAATTGTGGTTCGGATCCCACGTCAAACTGTAGGTCCCTAGATACCATTGGCTGTTAAGCTATTAATTAAGAGCTCTGTCTAAGGAGAATGTCGGCCTTAGTCAATAACAACACTACAAGATCGCGCCACAATCATCCTACACTCATCTCTCATTCATATTCAGGTTAAAATACCCACTATGTGAGGTCCCTGTCTCATAATATTGATATAGTGATATTTGGAATCTTTATTATTAATAGAAGAAACAAAGTGTCCCAGACTACACCCAATTTAAAATTAACAGAAATATTTTTTTCACAATAACGAACTGTACCTTATAGATAAACCGGGTACGCTCTATACAGTATATTTTTATTTATTTGCACTAGTCTCAATGTACATTTTGTTCTAAATACAAACCCCCACTTTTTATGACATTTTTTGATTCTACAAGTAAAACTTTGTTAAGTTACAATTTAATTTGCACCTCGAATTCTAAAAGTTTATGAAATGGTAGAGTTTAGTTTTTTCCCCATAAGAATAATATAGGAAAATTTCACATCCATTATCTCAGAAACCTTTCCGTCAAAAGGATCTGTCCAAGCATGAAAATTACTTAGAACCTCCTTTTAAATAATTTTACACCATAAAATGCTGGTTGTCACGTAATTAATTATACTGTTCCAGAAATGTCTAATTATCTTAGCAATATTTGTAAACATTGAGGAGAAATACAATTATTTATGAAAAACCCTAATATTTTATGAAAGAAAAGTACTTAAAAGGAGAGTCTAAGACATTTTTATACTGGTACATGTTTGTTTTGCAGAAAATTTACAGATATTAGATTTGAAAATTCGCCCCAAGTTATTCTTATGGGTAAAAACTAAACTTCCATCGCCATTATCTAATAAACCATTATAATTAGGTCTTTAGGTTAGTGTAAAATTTTCTTAAATTTATTTGCAAAAAACCCAAAATGAATTAAAAGTGGGTTTTTTTGTTTTTTTTTAATTAGTGACTTCTGGTCTGGAATTGTTACTTCAGGGTACATCGAGACTAGTGTCTATTGATAGAACGTAACCAGTTCACTAATAAAAGCAATTTTTTTGTTAAAAATAAATTTCGTAAATTTAAAAACTGGCGTACGGGTGGTCTTGTACACCCGGTATAAAGAAGGACCCTGGTAAAAAATGATACAAAACAATAAACTTGTCATCCCAGATTTTTTGGGTGGTTATTAAGACATTTCTCAATTTTATACATAAAATTTTCAATTTTATACTAAGATTATACAAAAATTATACGGTTTTATGCATTTATTGAATTTTATACAATAAGTCAGGGTAACAGAATAACATTTATTAAATAGAAATAATCATTGATCATTTAATATATCTTCTCATTTCCCAATTTGTTACATGTTAAATTTTATAATTACAAATTTATCAGTAATCGAAAAAATAATTATTAACTTTATGAAACTACTTAACTTTTTAAAATTAACTTTTTAAAATGAAATTGTTATGGTTAACAACTTTCAGTTGTAGTTTTGTTGTGTAGTTTTTGTTTCCACTACAAACACTGTAGGAGTTCCAGATTGTACAACAATGAAGATCCAACAACATACCTACAAACCTTACAGACTTAATTGTTTAAACCATGCAATATATAGTTATGATCAATTTTACCATTGTTTTAAGATAATCAGATTTGTAAAAAATTTTATTACTAAAATATGTTCTTAAAACATTATTTTAAGACAATTTGTGAGAGATTTGGTTATCAAAACAAAAAGGTGTATCTCATGAACAAACTTAAGATTGTTTTAGGTACCGGTACGATTAAAAAATTTATCATTAACATTACAATTTAAAAATATCATTAGTTAATTTATTTAATTCTTGCTTGGATATTTATTTAACATCTTTGCTTTTGTTAGAAGGAACCCGATGTTTAAATAACCAGTACCAGGTTAACCGAGCCTTGCTCGTTGGTTTTTATTCACTTTTGTTATATGTCAAGTTAAAAAAGCAATTAAATTTCCACCAACAACCAACTATACCTCTTCACAGTTAACAGCTGTTTCAAAAAGTCTGCTTAACATTAATGTTTCTTTCTTTTTGTTTACATTTCGTTGTTATTTCGTTACCAAAATAGCAACCCATAAGACTAATGTTAAAAATTACAATTTTAAAACCTTATTATAGACCAAATTCGATTTTTTCTGGGGCTGAGGCTGTTTCTAAACTTATTTTTGGGCCAAAACACTCTTTAATGCAAACTTTAAGCAAAATCTAACAGCTAGATTTCGAGATCGTGGAACACACATCCCTTCAGACATTCCTCGTATTATAGTATAGGATTTAAGTAAGTATATACTGGTTCTGAAATCATCATTTCATCTCAGGGTTTTACGCTGAAACACATTTTTTCAATCTAATACAGAAAATATAATTTTTTCAATGATAAAATCAACAAGTCAAGGCAACAGTTAAATCGTCGATCAAAATAAAATATACTATGATACGTAGTGCCTCTATTCATTTCTAGTATTTTATTTATTTTTTTTATCATTACAGCTGACCATGCTTTAGTGGACTCCCACATGAGATATGGTCTTGCTGCTTGGGACAGATCGCCAGCTGGCAACTTAAACCGAGTCCTCATTATCAAAAAAAGGCCATCAGGACTATGGCCAACCTCCACCAACAGGAAAGTTGCAAGCAAGCCTTCAAAACACTACGAATGAAACACTGACAGCCGTCTACATCATGCATGTCGATAAACAAAGTCTAGAAACAATCGAAGTCATCCATCAACACATACAACACCCGTCACGCTGCAAAATATACACTACCGTCGTAGTAGTGCATCGGACGGCTCTCTATGAAAGGAACCCATCATACGTAAGATGGATACTAAGTCAAATGCTACCAAACAACTTAAGCTGCCTAACAGGAAGACACCTCAAGAAAGAACTGCAAAAGTACCTGGTGAAAATCCCAGTTTTCACTACAAACACTGTACACTGTAGGAGTTCCAAAGTCTACAACAATGAAGATCCAACAACATACTTACAAACCTTACAGACTTAATTGTTTAAACCATGCAATATGTAGTTATGATCAATTTTACCATTTTTTTAAAGGATTATAGACGCAAATTCTGTACTTGAATGAAGTATCTTTGACTTTATGTTTTGAATAATCAAATGAAATGTATTTAGGAATTAACCCATTTACGCTTACGTTAGAGTGCTACACGTTAGTAATATAGCGTACCAGAACACGTCATATCTCGGTTTATAGTAAGGCTATTATTTCGGATTATTTCAGTAAAACTATCTGCACGTAACCAGATGCCCATGTAATAATATGGAAGCATGTATTACATTGTTATATTGCATCATGTAATACATTGCTACGGGACGGTACATGGAAAATATTCTGACATACGAGTTTATGCACAGCTAGCTGTTTTTCGTATTTCGTACTGGGTGTGTTTGTTTATGCGAATTATGTTCGTGCACGAATTTAATATAATACCCTCAGTCGAAAAAAATATTAAATTTAAACATAGGTCACTTCAAAATTATCAATTTTGGAAAACTCTTCTTATTGTAAATATATAGTAATTTTTAATTATAACGTTCAAAAAACCAATAAATTTGTAGACTTTTAAGTTTTTAAGCCTACCAATATTTTTCATATAACCCATACAAATTTGTTAGGTTTTTGGATTTTTTTATTTAAAATTGCTAATTAGTAAATTATTTAATATTTATTCAAGCTGTTCCGGGACTATTTTACCTTATTGAACTATTATTGGGGGGAAATTTAATAATTCACTTATACAAAGTAAACAAACGTAGCAATATATAAATATTTGTTTCGAATCATAAATTTGTGAGTACACTGTCCACTGTGTAGCCTCAATTAATGGTAACACACAACATTCCGCGACCACCTCTGTGGCGGTAATTGTGTTTCTGGCTAGACACATGCAACGTAAACTCTATATATATCAATTTGTGTTTAAATACAAGTAAGAGTGCATTGAACTAGATACTTCAAATGATCAACTCATGATTATATACAATAAAAAATTAAGCGTAATAAGACGTACACATAGAGTATACTTTTGTCACACGATCCGTATTTTGGTTATGGTAACAAAGATGGCATGTATTTTGCTGACTAAATTTTAAGGTATATAAAATATTTTAAGAAAATATTAATGGACACATTAAAACACACAAGACACAGTTACAAAATGCATGTTACCCAAAAAAGTAGTCACAAAATCATTAGTATTCTCTTGTTTAACAATAATATAGGCTACATGTTTTATAAGTAATAAAACGTCAAAGAAACTTTGAAATTTTGCCGCATTTGATAATCCAATGAATTTCCCATGGAAGTGAGCTATTGCAATTCGTCATATTGGTTGTCTGATTTTATAACCTTATATTTATTAGTAAATAATATGCGTAAATATAGGAAAAGTCATTAAGAAACTGGAGAAAAACATTCTACCTAATGAAATCTGGCATTTAAATGGGTTTGTCCAAAAGTCTTAAATTAAAAAAATTGAATAACATTATAATGGCAAAACTTTGTTTTGAAATTATACGACCGAAAATATGAAAGGCAATAACTCAAGAAATATTCAAGAAAATTAGATGCCGAGTTTGTTTTAGAATGTCGAAATCCACTTATCGGCCACTGAGTTAAAGAAAACGTAAAAATAAAGCTGCAGTTCTCTGAGTGCGAATGGTAGGCCTATTATTGTACAAACTTCTCAAAGTCGTCATATCAATACCAGTTTTTGATGTACGGATGATGAAAATAATTTAATTAAAGCTATATTAAAATTTATTAAGTGGTTATGTAAGGTGAATTTTAAAGAGAACATTACCTAAAAATAACTAACAGGAAAATGTCTTATTTTAATACAGGTACCGATATTGCAATTAAATGTACAAAATTCTTGAGGGGATTGATGTGGTCAGTACTGTACACATTTCATAAATTTTCAGTCCAAGTCATAATATTGAATACTTTTCTCTTGTTGAATTGGTTAGGTATAATTTATTTCTATACATTAAAGAAAATTTCCTATGCTGAAATAAAACGGTTACATTTCGCCGTTGAAGCTCAATAAAGATTCCAAAATTCTCTAAAATTCTAACCTCTTCATTTTTTAGTCTCAACTTAAGCTTAATTATGTATAAGATTAAGATGTAAGAATTATTAACGAAAGCAAAACAAATCTGAGCATAGTGTGAATTATGAAATTAAAAGTTTAGTTGGAACACAGTCACTATAAACTTAAATAAGTGCACTCCTTAAATAAGTGGAATAAATAGCAATGCATTCAATTGGTTAACCAATTTTCCATCAAAAAGTAACAAAGCCTTGGGTACTTTCAAACATTGGTTAAACGTTGGAAGAGTCAACAACTGACGGTCAGTTTGTGTGTTCAGCTTGGACATTCACCGTGCGCTATGTTGACACAGCGGTATGATGACAATCAACATTCCGTAGAAATTTTTGTATTTTATAAAGTTACTTTGGATTGCAAATATAAACGAAAATATACTAATAAAACTTGATATATTTTTTGTTGGAGCATGACATAGCAGTGACAACCGGCAGAAAACTAATAAACATTATAAATATAAAAAAATACAAACAATGAATATTTATCTTATTAATTCCGCAAGAAATTCCTTGTGAGCAGCAAAACTCTTTTATTTTTGAACCGATTTTGATGATTGAGGAGTCAAATTAAAGGGAATTCTCTGTAGACGTCATGGAAGAATTTTTGTCATCCTCAGTTCAATGTGCTACACCCCATTGGATTTTAAAGTTTCAACGTATTTTAAATATAAGACAAAATTTAGTAAGTTTACATATGATTCATTTCATGAAAACAAACATCTGTCCTCATAAAAATAACCTGTCTTCCTTCTGCAATTTAAATTTATTTAGTTTTTCTGTTTCCTTATCAGTTTACTTTCAAATTCAAATACAATGATGACTGACGAAATGGGATAGTGTTTGTTAACAGGCAGTTTTCATTCTCAGTATTAAAAAGTGACATCTATATATATAATACGTGATGCCCTTTTTTTGTTAACACTACTCCTCCCTTATTTCTGGACAAATTTTAAAGTTTGAGGTGTCAAAAGAATGGTCTCAGTTCGTAGTTTTGCAATAAGGTTTTAGATTTTTGATATTTTAATTCTGAAGCCCACGGGAAGCCTTCAAAGTTTATTTTTTATCCATAAGATTAACATGGGGAACAATTTATATTGAATTGCTAAATAAAACAGCTGTTGATAGTTAAACAAATAAACACATAATTTTATGTTAAAAGCTGAATAGAAGCAAATTGAACTGGTACTGAAATATCAACACAATTTCATACTTTAATACAAGGAGTGTCTGTCTATTGTGTGGAAAAAATTGTGTGTTTTACCTTTTCCTTGAAATATAGCAGGTAGATTTTGCTTGAATTTGGTAGGCCTATTTATGTGTATTTGGGCAAAAAATAAGTTTAGTAACTTAACCCCAGAAAAATGTATTCTCCTGTGCAAGAACAAGTTTGGAAATTGACATTTTCGACGTGGTTCTTATGGGTTAGTAGATTGGTATTGAAATAACAACGAACGTTAACAAAAAATTAAAATATAACACCTAATTTTTGCGCATGAGTTTTCAAACTGCTGTGAACTAGGCAAAGGGATAGTTGGTTGTTGGTGTAAATTTAATAACGTGTTTACTGTGATACTGTAACAAATTTAATGCAGAATGCTACGCATATTAAAATACCTGTTTAAAAGAGACAATTAAACGTTTTTATACCTCCAGTATTGATGCCAAGCTTATTGCAAAAGTGGTTTGTATAAAGAGAACTTTTAACCAAAATATGAATGTCACATCAAACTAAAATGGGCCACACCAATAAAGATGTAGATTTTCTTAATTTTTGTAATTTCTTTAAATTCTGTAATGCCATGGAAAGTTAAGCTAAAGATGATTTAGTCCGTTATAAATAGTAATAGTGTTGGCTTTTCACTGTTGCGACTACTAACTCTCATATATTACTAGAAAAAAACAGCCGCAGTGAGTGCTGCATAGCTTATACAGGACCGGGGAGTTGTAATGAAATTTTTATTTTTATTCTGTTGTCATTACGTTTTTTGTGTGATGAACTATCTAGATCCAACATCTGTGAATTTATTCTACATTTTATAGGACTTTTTAGGCAGAGGCTCTAAGACAAATCGTCTTAAGAATCATCACGTAATGCTAACTAATTTAGACCTAAAAGAACAATTACCAAATCTCAAGACTATCAAATTGGGAAGTTGGAGAATTATTGATGAAGATCGATCGATCGATGAAATATCAATATGGTGTTATCTGATTTTCACTAGAGTTTAATTTTCATTCAAAGAAACTCGGTAAATTACCATGGTGCAAGGTTTGATCACCAGGTACTCGATAAATGCAGCGCATTGCGCTGCACGGGCCCCCTAGTTTAGTTTATTTGATGATGTGATTGTATTTTACTTTCATTTTATACAAGTTTCACACCATCTGCATACCGTTCAGGCAGGAGCTGTATTCGTGGAGTATCGACTGGCAACGACTCGTTTTTAGTATTAAAAACGTTTTGATTTTCTTTCATACTTTTAAACACAACATCGACAATTAACTGTTGAAGTTTCATAACTTTCAATAAAAACCAGATTTACTTTCGCCAGGGGCACCCGAGTAGTGGGGAATGGGGGCTTTTGGAACAGTTCAAGGTCACCCGAGCGATGACGTCATCGATGACGTCATCGAGGTCAATGACCTCATTGATGACGTCATCGATTGCATCATCGATGACGTCATCACCAATGACGTCACTTCCATGACGTCACACCCATGACGTCACAGAAATGACGTGCTGATGACGTCATCACCCCTTACGTCACCAAGATGACGTCATCGATGTCACAAAGGTCAAGGTCACGCTTAATCCTAAAATTTTTTAGGCACTTTTACTGTTTCTCGCACTACGCTCCGAGTTTCAGTCACAGTTACCATGACCTTGACGACTTGGAGCGAATTTGCGATGAGAAACAGCAAAAGTGCTGAGGAAACTTGAAGTTTGCAACGTGACTCTGCCTAAACCGTCATGTGACACCGCTCGGGTGACCTTGAACTGGCCCAGAAGCCCCCATTCGACCATTACTGCAACCGCGATGCGCACCCTACGACAGACACCGAGCGACTGACTGTCCGGCCCCGCGCACTCTAGGTATATGGGAAGTGGTGGGGGAAATTGCGATGACCTTGGGAAACTTGAAAATGTCAAGCCGGGTAGCACCGTTTTGGTGCTACCTTAAAGTTACATGTTAAAGTGTGATGACCTTGAGTAAAAACATAGAAATACTACAAGTTGATACTGTCCCAGACTTAAAGTGTGGTGACCTTGAGTCAAAACACTGAAATACTAAAAGTCGAAATCATCCCAGAGTTAAAGTGTGATGACCTTAAGTGAAAACACAGAAATACTACAAGTCGATCCCGTCCCAGAGTTAAAGTGTGATGACCTTGAGTCAAAACACTGAAATACTATAAGTTGAAATCATCCCAGAGTTAAAGTGTGATGACCTTGAGCCAAAACACAGAAATACTACAAGTTGATGTCGTTCCAGAGTAGAAGTGTGGCGACCTTGAACTACCCCAAATTGTCAGGAATTGGAGTAGCAACAGCGATGTGCACCCTACGACGGACACCAAGCGACTGACTGTCTGGCTCTGCGCACTCCTAGGTATATGGAAAGTGGTGGGGGAAATCTCAAGGTCATCCAAATTGGGTTTTAAAAAATAAGAAACTCTAAACCCCATGCTCCTCTTCTTCCCTTTCCACCTCATTTGTAGGATATATGGTTGACAACGGTAAATGTGACAAATACTCCGGTGATTGTTGACCTCCACTGTGATCTGATTCTTGATCGTCTTGCTGCATTATAACTTCAGACCAATCATAATCTAAAGTGACCTTGAGCTTTATTCCCGGGTTGTCGAGGAGAATAGACTTCATCCAATCGCAGATGGTTTCTAAATAATGCACGTCGTCGATTGTCAATTTCCAACTTGTAGTGGGTACATCTTCGGTGGAAGACATGGCATCGCAAGCAGGTGTGTCCGCCATGGTTGTTGGAGGAGGAATGATGCTTGTTGCAGCGAGCAATGCTGGTATAACAGAGTGGTGGGGAAAATTTCAAGGTCATCCAAATGGAGTTTTAAAAAAAGGAAACTTTTTTTATTTATTTATAACATAACCACTTAAAACTAAAAGGATTGGGATCAACAGTACGTTTAATCATCATATTCGTTATATTCTTCATGTTTCTCAGTTTTCACCTCCGCCTGGATAGTACCTCCACTCTTTAGCTCCTTTTCGGCTTCTTCTAGTTGCTGGGTAATCGCCATCTGACATTGAAGTTCAAAATCATCACGCGGCACAGATCCGCAAATATCCATCTGAGCCAACCAGAGCCGCCTGAGGTTTTTTTCCTTTTCCTCGACAGCTTCGACGGCTGAATGTAATTCCTCTTCTGTAATAGAGGAGTCCCACAATTGTTGATCATCGGTTTTGTTAACAACCTCCTTCTCGGACTCCATAGCGCTATCTGGCCAAAACTCGACTGTGAGACAGCCTGGTCGGAGTGGGGGAGCAGGACGTTATTTTCCCGGAATTGTGATGTGTCATGTATATTGACAGTCAAGTGGTGGGGGAAGTTTCAAGGTCATTCAAATTGTGTTTTAAAAAATCCTATCTTCTTACTGAGCATATATGTCAGTAACAAGATAGGTGTTTTTTCTCTTTTACATCTTTAATATAATAAAGAAATAAACATATTCTACAATGGTAAGAAGAAGGAAGACAACTGCTAGTCAGCTGAAATAATCCAAAGTCTGGCTCGCTTCAGTCTTCATGGACGCCGGTGATGAAGCCGCTGGAGAAGAGTAATGTTCAGACTCTTCTTTTGGGTGTCGGAGATTGCGTATATTGCAAGCGTAGACTTGCACATTTATACGGTAGCCTCGCGCCACCATCAGCTGCAACTCCTTGTACAAGTCGTTCAACTCCTGCTGAGTCTTAATGGTTACCTCCTCGTAACTAGCACAACTTACATTGAGAGACATCTTGATGTTGTACGGTTGACCGTCGGAGTTGAAATGAAGCTAAGGCACAGCGCTTGGGGGTACTATGAAAAAGTGGTGGGGGTGTTTGCGTCGAAGCAGGTTTGACCTTTAGCTTGGTGGTGGGGGTAACTGTGAAAGCAAAGGTCAAAGGTCAAGGTCACCCGCGAAGTTTTAAAAAAAATGCAACATATCAATATGTGACAAACTTCACATATTGATATGTTGCATTTTTTTTGCCTTTTGTATTTTTTTTGTCTTTTATGGTTTATTTATTTATAAAACATTACAATAACATATGTACAACAGTAAAACTTAAATCTAACACTGCTGCTTGTCGGCGATGTGGATGGTCAACTCGGTGGAATTGCTACCCGTGCAACCGTGGGAAACCAGGTAGAGACAGCCGGGTTGGATGGATCGCAGATCCTCGTTCTGGAGGAGATGGACGAACCGTTTTGGCAGGTAGACTTGGAACTTGGGCTCATCCCCCGGAGTGAACGGTGCTTCGCTAAGACTGCAGCAGATGGCCTCTCCAACTGTAGTCTCCATCTTCTTCATGGCGTGGATAATGTAGTGCTTCTTATCTTTAAGTTCGGAACACTTCTTGACGGGTAGTATGGTAGATTTGGAGTGAGCATTGAACTGCTCAACCAAGGTTTGCAGGAACTGGTGAGATGCCATGGTTGAGTTATAGATTGTCTTCTTCGTCTTCTTGCTGGGAGATGTTGTCGTCTCGGAATCTCGAGTAATACTCATGCCAGGTCCCGGTCTGCTCCTCACTTATATAACCCCCGTTACCCCCACCACTCCCCACTTCCCCACTTTGAAGGTAAGATGCGAGTTTATAGGCGTTTTTTAAAGCGCAATGTCTATCTTTTTCATGTTCTGGACTTTTAGTACAAATACAAACATTTTCCATTGTATACTTGTAGTTTTTATCCAATTCCACATCATTAACCGGAACATGAGTAAATTCTTCGATCCATCTCTTCTTTTCCAGTCCTTTTGTGTAAATATCGGTAAACCTGTTTGAAAACTGATGCATGATGTGATACAAGTCCGTGTAACTTGCAAAACCATCATACCAATCGATATGATGGAAATACTTTGAAATCCACCTGTTGGTAGTAGCGGCTTTGCTAGTTAAAGATGAATAAGAACATGGTGGTTTAAACAAAAATGTATATGGAACACTTGTATTGATGTCGAAAAACACAAGTTCTTTTATGATAAATCTATCATCATTACCCCGAAACGCTTGGAACTCGATTATACCAGGTTTGGACTTTACGTGTTCTTCTTCCTTGTCCATTGCGAAGGTCACTCGTCTGCTCATGACGAAGTCCAAAGGTCAACTGATTTCCACACCACGGTAGGTACGACTTTTATACCTGGCCGTACAGTTGTTGGCGCGTTGGTGTATATTTAACGTGGGCACCATCCCCGGTAGGCCTAACCCCACAAAGTGTTGGATATTGTTTTAAAAATTAACCATTGCTGTGTAGTTGATTGTCATTTAGGTTTCCATCTTTACATTTTCCTTGTTTTCATTTTCATCACTAACACTTGATTCTTCTCCTCCTTCTTCTTCCTCCTCTTCCCGTTTTACTGATTTCTTGTGTAGTTGAGCGTACTTTTCCGATTGTCTCCACATTTGTACTTCATGAGGTACCCTATTGAATATAGAAGTATCCACAGGTCCGTACAATATAGGTGCGTCCGGTTGTTTGTCCAAAGTGTCTTCCAGATAATCTTTAATAATCGAACTTGAAAACACCAGTTGTCTCAAGTATCTTGTTATCGGTTCAGTTGCACAGGTTAGAATAAAAAACTCTTCGCGATTAAGTTGAATCTTGTTATCATGTCTTGTTGTGTCTCTAAACCGCAATTGATGGTCACCACGATTCTTTATAATATCAATTTCCACATTTGAATCCAAAAGTCCTACTCTTGTCTTTCTTCTATACATGTTACTAGTTAAATAGCATTCTAGCAGATGCAAGTGCTTCATAAAAGATTCCCAAGCACTATCGGTGAACAAAATCATCTTGGGTCCATGAGTCAAAATTACAGTAGGTGAATAATCAGTCGATTTCATAACACCGATTAAAACACTTTTGTCCAAACTGGATGAGATTGGATAAAATATTCGCAAGAATACCTCACTCAATATGTTAGGAGAAATATTATCTTCAATATCCCTTTTCTTCTTCTGTGCATTCTTTCTTCTTTTACCTTTTTCATCAACATTATTACTAGCGTGGAGTTGTCCGCAAGCGTTGTGTTCATCTCCTTCCGGTTGACCTTGAAGATCTAAAAAGTCGGATATCTCCTTCTCAATATCTACTACATTTTCTGGTGTACCACTAGGAGAAGCCATATTGAATAAGATGCTACCCATACAACAACAGGCAACAAACTGATGAGGAGCAACCTGAACGCTCTGCTTTTATACTCGCGGAATGCATTGGAATGTAACAAAACCGGTTTTTTACAACACATTTTTAACAATTCCAGTTAAAGGTGTGTATGTTACGATTTTATCATGTAGAATTAAACAGTATGCAGTTGTATTAGCCGGTATAGCCGCGTTGAATTCCATTTCTATTTTTATATCCACACTTGATGATTTTACCGATTCATTTTGTTTAGAACAATCGATTACAACTATAGGGTAACCATCTAAGTATTTTTCTGGTGATAGTAAAGGTGCATTTGTTTTACCGTAATATGAACTTTGGAATCTTGCATACATATCGTACAATATGCTGTACTTTTTATTAGCGAATGACACATTTAAATTATCGTATGGAAAAAATTGTGAATTAAAATAAACTTTAATATTTTTCAAGTTGCAATGATCAAATTGGCCTGCATGTTTGGTGATGGTGTCTCTTCTGCCTGTTTGTAAACCAAATATAATATACCTGGCTCGTTCCACATAATTAGATGTTTTAACAGTCCAAGTGTGACGATCCGTAGTTGGCAAGCTGGGATGTTCATGAAATTCCCAACTTCTAAAAGGAATTACAATATCACGATCAGCCTTTAACTTTCTTAATAGTAGCATTCTATGCTCGTCAGCTAATTTAACATGCGGAACTCTCCATACAATTTTGTCTAATGTTAATTTCCATTCTAAAGTTGCATCTGTTGTACCATCTGGAGCTTTAATAATGTCTTTATCATTTGAAGATCTCAACAAAACTAATTCTTGTTTAACGTTTAATATTATTTTCCTATAATCTTCAGCAAAACCAAGCAACAAACGTAACGGGATATGAAAATCAAAATGTCCATTTGTATTTGGAGTGATTGTATCATTTGTAGGTGTAACCCATCCTGCAGGTTGTAGTAAATTGGTTTCATTGGGTGATATAGATGTTAACCCTTTTAAAGTTGTTGCAATACCTACTTTTTTAGTAGAATCAACTGTTACACCCGATATTTCATATCTAATTTCATCAAACAGAAAAGCCATAGGATTATTTATAAATGGAACTGTTGTACCAGTAGTAGAACCGTCCTTTTTAGTAACTTTTCCTTCAATATACAAGTAACTTTCACATGGTAATGTGTAAATGTCTTGATGTTGTATGGGAATACGAATTTCATCATTATTGTTTAATTTTGATGAAGTGTAAGGGTTGTGGGTGTGATATTCTTTTTCCCATAGGGTTTCGTCGAATGTTGGACCCTGCGCTATATCCAGTATATCCATAATCGGTTAATTTTAATCCAATTCTCTCTAAGAAACGAATGTTCTCGCGTGTTAACTCCTCCACAGCTGAAGAGCTACTAATGCGGTTTCCCGTAGGTTGTTCGCTTTTAAATGTTAAACCCATGGTTTTGTATTAAAGTGTTGATTTTAAATGTAATCTAACCGTAATAGGCTCTTCTCGGAAATCTATCAAGTTACCGTCTTGATCCAATACGTTCAACACGATGTCTGAAATGAAAGTGGTGTTCAACGGTAGATATACCAGGTTTTGTGGCTTTTCAACAATTTTAAATCCAGGCGGTACACTGGGGTAAAAAGTATGTATTATATGAGTATTTGCTCCATCTCTGTAAGCTCCTTGTATAATGTTACAAGTTATGTCTATACTATTGACTTTTAATATTGTTACAGTTTGTTTACCGGAATGTGTTTTATTTGGTTCTAAAATTGCTCCATCTTTGGGAAATCCTAATAAATCACCAATTGAGTTTGGCTTAGTGAAATCGATATAATATTTTGAAGTAAGCTCAGCTTTCATTGTATTGTTATTACCTTTTAGCGATATATTGTCTTTTCCCATTTTATTTTGCAAAAATTCATTTATATGATCAATTTCATAAGAACCTGTGGGTAAACTGCACACTTCTAAGTCTGTAAACTTCCCACTGGCATCTTTTCCTTTATAATAATGCAATAAGTTGTTTTTACCTTCCGTAACATTGGGAATAGAGTTGTAAGTTGTAAAATCTAACAGTGCTGCCTCCCAAAATCTTCCTTTTTGCAAGCGTAACGCTGGAAAAAGGATACTTCGTAAAGTGGACGATTTTCCTGTTAATGATACCGTATAGGAAGACATCTCAATAGTGACTGATACTTTTAGCTAGAAATTCCAAACATAAATGACCGCATATTGAAGTGTTATCAGGTTGTTCTCTTTTATAGTTGTAATATATGTTTTTAGCAGATTTAAAGTAATGTTCAAGTTCTTTAGGTGGTGGCAAATTTCCAAAACTATCAAAATAATATACATTGCTATTTAGTTTCTTATAACACACCCAATGGGTGCCGGACCCTTCAGTATTATCCAAATTTACGATTCCAGTCTGATTTTTCCATAATTTCTTTGGTAAACTGTCTTTCATGAATACTCCGCGAAAAAATGGTATTTTTAAACAGGAAATATATCTGAATAATTCAACATTAGTCAACGCTTTATGTGGTATAACTAATTGATTTCTTTTATTTAATATGCACGATACGGTCTTAGGTATAGACCTGCCCCGTTTTTTACCATTGACCATATTGTTGGTTTTTTATTATTTTTCTTCGTAGAACGTCTTTTTAGTCTAATATTACCACCATGTTTCTTCATGGTTGATCCTTTTTTATTCCTACCCCTCCTTTTTCCACCTCCTACCGCTGTTTTAGCCTTCATACCTGCTGTTACCGCTAAAGCTGCTGCTTTTTCCGCAATACTAGCGTCACTAGACTTTACTCGTTGCCAAGCTATATTCGCTAGCTTTTTATCTGCTATTGACCTATTTTTTGAATCGGTAAACGTGGAATATGCGATATCGTGTTCTTTACAAGCCTGATCTAACTTATTTATGCCTGGATCACCCCTTTCAGTCGTTTTTTTTCAATTTAGTTCCTGGTCCGCAATACTGATAACCTCCCGGTATGTGAAATTCGTATGGTAAAGCGTCTATTGCTCTATTTACGATGGATCCTACTGGAATACGATTTAAAGCTTTACTTAACAGAGAAACCGCTGTGGACGTGATACCGCCTCCTTTCCGTATAGTGTCTCGATATGGACTGGTGTAATGAAATGCCATGATTGTCTTTTATATTCGAAAAAGCGTAACCTATGTGTTACCTCTATGACAGGTTGCATATAAATGTAGTCATTTATTGAGTTATTTAATTAAATATCAATATCACCCCAATCTGATGATCTAAACTTTTGCGTATTAGGGTTAATAAAGTATTTATTAAAAATTTCCCGTTTAATCCAACCACCTCTCGCGGATTCAGCATAAGTATTATGACCCGATTTTCCTTGAAGAATATCCGGTGTAAAATGATTGTGGAAATCAAATAACGCATTACCTAAAACTTTTACAAGAAAATTAACAGTGACGGCATTATCCACATGTTCAGGGTCTTTAAGGTCTGTTATACGTTTATTATTACAAGTATACACTTTACTATCCTTTAATGATGTTGTGATGGTCTGTCCTACAGTTGCAGCATCATTTGCTTCTCTTCCTTGTTTCAAGTTTTTTATTGTAAAATTATTACATGTAAAATATCTAAAGCTATGATTTGGATCTAGATGAACAGTTTGTGATAATACTTTATCCATACAATCCCAAACATCATTTTTTAATGTTAATAAATAAAATTTTTCATTACCTTGTGCAAATACATCCCCTTGCCGCGAGGTTGTTTCTTGTTTTAAGGTTTCCATCATTTGACCGACTGTTGCACCATCTGATGGTGCTGATCCATCTTTTACATTAGCCAAACAATTACCAAGACAATCGATAACTCCCACATCACGTATGACACAATGATCTTTTATATATTTGAGATTTACAGCATCATTTTCATTTTTTGGATAACCTATATCGTTAATAACTATATCGTTAATAACAAATTTATAAAAAGAATATCCATCTTTTGTCTTTTCAGGTATTATAGAATGTAAATAGCGTTTATTTACGCTGTCTTTTTCCTCTTTAGGGTCATCTACGTTGGATATACGTTTATTGTTAGCACTATACGTTTTTCCATTGAATTTTAACGTATTTTTCAATTCAGATGACAAATAACCTCTGCTTATTGCATCACCGTTTTGATTTGGTTTACCAACGTTGATAATTCTATGATGTTCTGCATCGTAAGTGTTATTTTGTAGTCTTAATGTTGGCGATATCTTTTCCTTTAATATTTTTAAATTTATTGCATCGTTTTCATCCGTAGGATCTTTTATGTTTTTTAAACTTTTATTACTCATATCATAATCCCCATCAGGTGTTTGTGGTAAACCAGCACTTCTTTTTAAACTATTCGCATAATATAACCCATCCGAGGAGTAACGTCCGAACTTGTCGACACTCATGGTGCAACTAAATAGTATTCTAGGGAGTAACGCATTTTTATAAGATTACCCCACGGTTTCGGAGTTCATCCACTAAAGCCACCAATTCGTTTTCCAATCCAGTATGACCCGCTTCTTTAGCTTCATGTATTAGTTTCATTCTATCCACCAATTTATTTATATTATTGTAATAAATCACATTTGTGTTATATAGTTTCTTCACTCGCCTGCGGCTCGATGGGGGCTCCGCCCCCATGCCCCCTTAGGAGTTGCCCCCTAGTTTGAATTAGTAAAAAGTCATGTATGAAATAGTTTAGTTCCACAGATGAATTGGTCAGCCAAGACAGTAACAAAACCGTCTAATACACACAGTTCACAATCAATAGTAAAAAAGCTTTAATAATCTCCTATAAATTGGGTTTAATAGCCCTTCTTAGTAAATAGTAAAAAAATTAGAGCTGTGAAATAATAATTATTTATGTAAATATTCTAGGTGTTACGCTGGATTGAGGGTCCAACCCAATAATTGGTTGCCCCAATTAAATAAATTACTGTCAAAACTCATACAATGACCAGACTACTTGAGGGCTCAACTCCCATGACAGTAACAGAAGCCGCCAATACACACTACTCACAATTGATAATAATAATCTTTGAAAATTGCCCACAGCTCATGGTTTAATCCCACTCCATAGTTTCCCTTAATTCGTTAAAAATATAATGGAGTTATGAAATAACTTGTGTTAACTATGTAAATAGTCATGCTCAAAAATTGTTGTGTTAAAATTTGTAGATACGATTATGATTGCACATGATTGAGGTAATAGGTGTATTCTGAAAAGATAAAAGTGGAATAAAACTATAAGTTTATATGGAGGATCGTTGTATGCTATAGAAGAAAATTAAGACAAAATAAAGATATTTGAAATAAAAAATACAGTATAGGATAAGATGCTTCAGTTCCGCCACGGGGAGGCCAAGAAACTCAGGAATCATATATGTACCATATAAAGAAAAGATAACATTTTTATCTTTTAAAATCAGCAATTATTAAATTAACAATTGAAAATATTATATATTTTCGTTCAGAAAATTAATAAAAATAAGAGCCCTAGTAGTATGTAATAGATCAAAGAGTAGTAGGTACTATAATCATGAAGTCTTAAAGTCTTTATAAAGTCTTAAAATGAAGAAAGTTGCAACTTTGTCCTAAATGCGTATATTAGTGAAAAGTAGAGTTGTAGCAGGTTAGGTCCACCGAAGAACTGGTCCGCTTAGACAGTAAGAAAACCGGCTAATACAAAAATCGCCTGTAGCTCGTTTTTAAAACCACTTCCTAGTTCTACTTAGTTCGTAAAAAAATTAGAATTGTGAAATCATAATCAATTATGCAAATATTCTAGGTATTATGGTGGATTGAGCCTACACCCTCTTTCCCAGCAATTAGTTGACCCAATTCTTGAAATGCTGTTACAAAAATCTCAAGCACTGAACAGGCTAGTTGAGGCCTCCACCCCCATACCCCTTGTGTTCGCCGAACAAGTTAGTAGTTTACCAAGTCTCAAACATTTAAAATCTTCCCATAATATTTTAAATTAAAATTGTTAATTTTGTTTGATAACTGTACTGATCAGGTTATGAGTGTGGGCGTATGTGTGGTTTCTAGGTACTATATCTGAGTATTATTAATTTGGATTTTAAAAGCAACTATACAGTGTGGTAAACAAATCGTTAGGGGATGTGACGCCATGCCTTGCCTCACCCTCTTAGTAAAAAGTATGAAAAAAAAACTAGATGAAAAGGTAGAATGACTTAGCTAATTAAACTATTTTGCAGATCAATGAAAAAATAATTTAACAAAAACCAAAAATAGGAAAACATGAACAAACCGTTTGGAACCCGCCAAAGAGTATTCACAAAAATACTATTCGATACAAAATAAAAATGTTTATTACGAAATAATAATTATTCTAGTTACTCCTCATAAATCATGTTGAAGTTACAGGAATATTGTAAAAGTTCATTGAATGTAAAATTCGAACTTCACATACAATATAACTGTCGGTAGGCCTAGTAAAAAGTTACAGAATATCAAATTCAGTAATGATAAAAGTTGCAAAACGGTCTTAAAATAAAGATTTGAGATACGACAAAAAGTAAAATTTTTATATGTTAGATATATCTTGCTAATTCGTAAATAATCTGCAACAGAGTTATTCGTTCATATTGAACAGGTTAAATAATAACACATGATACGAATATTAGCAGGCATTAATTATAATTTTTTTAAGTTCAATATTTTTAGTGTTAAACTTTAAAATAAAGTAAATTTCCTTCAATATCACTTTCAAGCTATTTAAATACAAAACTACAACCTTCTTAACACAATATTACTGTAATTGATTTCAAATATTAGTTACAAATTGCAAATTTACCTCAAGTAGTAGGAGGCCACAGTTTCAGGATAGTAAGTAACAAACAATGTAAAACATCACTAAGTAACAAACAATTCAAAACAATCAGTTGAATAACAGTCAATTGTAAAACAACCAGTTCCTTCTAACAGGCAAAATAAAAAGACTTAATTCTGGCATTCATCACAATTATTTTATATGTTTGGTGCTTTTATTGATATCGGTGCCGTTCAAGATATGTCCATGCGCAATATTGAAGGAATTAAATAATTTTACAGTGGTTATTAAAAAGTAACGTCCACATATGGTAAACCACCCACATAAAATAAATAAGTTAACTTAAAAACTGCCTGGAGGGTAAAGGACCAACAAAACGTTAAAGAATAACACATAATATAAGCTGGAATTAATGATGAATTCTTTTTAGTTCAATTTTTTTTAAGAGGGTTGCACTTCTAAGTACAATATTTCATCAATAATAGGTTAACCATCAAAACGTTAAAGAATAACACATAATTATAAGCAGATATTAATTATGAATTATTTTTAGTTCAATTTTTTTAAGAGAGTAGCACTCCTAAATACAATATTTCATCAATAATAGAATAATATTCACCATGAACGAACTTCCAAGCTAGCGCACATGCTCCATTAGCTACATGCTGGGCGATGTTACTGTAAGAATCAAAACGGAATTCACCATAGTGGAATCAATCTCTGATAATACAATAATACTACGTCGTAAGTCTCATAATTGGACTACAAGCAATATTTAAAAACTTTGATTAAAAACACGGGTGTAGTTGAAAGAGATCATTTAAACACGAGCGAGAACTAAACCTGCAAAGTGATCTACGATACCGTCATTACGGTGATATTGCTAACACAGCTGAACTACATTACCGACAAATCTATATTTTTTACCTTTTTTATAGATTTAAAGTGAAAAAATGCTAGTTTTTAGAATTTTTTATGATTGTAAATCGTGTCAGCTAATAGAATGCCAAATTTCAAGTTTCTAGCTTGAACGGTTCCGTCCGAACTTTTATATACATCAGTGAGTTACACCTGCGGGAGTATATATTATAGACTCGCCTACGGCTCGATGGGGGCTCCGCCCCCATGCCCCCTTACAAGATGCCTAGAATTCGTAAAATAACAAAATACCCATGTTTTAAACAGGCTATTTCTGCCGAAGTACTGAACAGCAGGGTCAGTAACAACATCGGCTAACACACTACTCAAATTAATATTGATAAAAACTTTTAATGTTCCTATAGCTTTATTTTAAAATTCTTTCATAATGCTCCTTCATTAGTATAAGAATTTAGAGATGTGAATTAATAATCAACCATTTAAATATTCTATGTATTGTGCTGGATGGAGGCTCCAGCCTCTTGCCCCCTTATTGGTTGCCTCAAATTGTT
Source organism: Neoaliturus tenellus (assembly GCA_030545055.2). Taxonomy (NCBI): domain Eukaryota; kingdom Metazoa; phylum Arthropoda; class Insecta; order Hemiptera; family Cicadellidae; genus Neoaliturus; species Neoaliturus tenellus. Next base: position 135,277,420 of record CM061531.1, on the reverse strand, counting down.
AACTGATATAAAAATTTCAAGCATTGAATAGGCCAGTTGAGGGCTCACCCCCATACCCCTTCGTTGTGTTCGCTAAATTAGTTTGTAGTTGACCAAGTCTAAAACATTTAAGATATTCCCGTTTTGTTTAAAAATGAAATTGTTAACTTTGTTTGATACTCTCACTATTTTGATTAGGGCATGTGTGTGCCTTCTTGGGCCAGAGAATATTGTACGAATTCAGTGAATGCAAAATTCAAACGTAACTGCAGTTAGACTTACTAAACTACAGTATATGAAACGGAGTAATAATAAAAGTTGCGAATCGGTCTTGAGGGTTAACGATACGACAAAAAGTGAAAAGTCCAAAGTTTTAATGCCACTAATTTACTAAGAATATAATATAGTATTATGTTCAACGGATAAATCCATTCATAATCAACAGGTTAAAGAAAAATACATATTATTATCTGGCATAAAAGTATCATTTCTTTTTTTTAGGATGTTTAACTTCTAAATTTAGATAGTTTCCTTTTAAAATCAGTGTCAAGCAAAATGAATACAAAACTTCAAGCTTCTAAATACAATATTACATTAGTTACTAAAAAATTATGCCAAATAATAATTAGCATTGCAAATTTACCTCAGACAGTCGGAAATATATTTATTTGAAGTATATTTATTTGAAGTAAATATGGTACGGGTTTGACTTAAAATTAGTGACTTCTACTCTGGAAAGGTGACTTCCGGTACATCCTGTCCATTAATTTCACTGTCGCCGGTTTATCAATGATGGATCACTTGGTTTTTGTTAAAATAAGCTCTGTACATTTTAAAATGGGTGTACAGGTAATCTGGGTCCACTCAGTATAATAGAGATTTAGTTAAAACAAGGTACTACCATTGACTATGTACACTAACATGCTATGAGAAGTCTACTCACGTAGTGTACAAAGTCAATGGTACTACTAATGTAACTTTAATCGAGTTGCATGTGAAGTTTAAAACAAAATGCTAAATTAAATGCTTATGTTTAAATTTGACAGATCGGAAAACCGAACTTCACTTGAACACTATCTGGTAAATATGGTGTGGTATTGCGAAATATCAATAACATGAGAATTCTATGGAGAGCACTAAGCCTTTCCTTAGAGTCTTATTTATTTATTTATTTATTTATTCAATTTTTACAATGCTACAATACAGCCGGAGCCAATTACATCATAGCATTAAAACTAGATAACACAAATTTAACAGAGAGAAAACATACTAGAGTTTTTTTTCTTATACACATAGTCCATCAATGCAGTTGCTGAAGCAAAATAACATAAATAAAATTAATAACATGTAACAAAATATAAATATTTCAATCAATAACAAGTCATAATAACAATTTATTTTACAACAATAACAATAATATTACTCTGAAAACAGTATAATCTAAAGTTTGATCAAATATAAATAATTAATGAACAAAATTATGTTAATCTATATTTACTGACAATAAACGTTTTTTGAAACAGAAAAAAGAATCATTAAAAATGTCGATTGAGTGAGGCAAGTTGTTGTACAATCTGTACATTGTATTCAACGGTGAATAATAACCAATATTGGTCCTTGAAAACCGGACGGCAAATAACAGTCTGCTGCGAGAGCCAGGCCGGGGGGCAGCAAAGTCCAAGTGAGATAAGAGATTGCTGTCATCCAGCGCCCCATTCACCAGCTTATGGAGATATATCAAACTGATCAATTTGCGTCTTTTAAAAAGGCTAGGAATATTAAATATATTTAACAGGTCGTTATAAGGAACAAAAACGGGATAGACACCAAAAGTCTTTAAATGTAAAAAACGTATGAATTTGTTTTGAATATTTTCAATCATTTCTGATAAATACGTTATATGTGGATTCCATACTAATGCCATATATTCAAGCTTTGATCTGACAAGAGAGAAAAACAGAAGTTTTAGCGAATTTGGATTGTGTAAAAAAGTGCTTGAACGTTTGATAAAACCCAATACTGAATATGCTGACTTACAAAGTGAGAAAATATGGTCCCCAAAAGAAAATTTTGAATCAAATATTATCCCCAAATCCTTAATAGTTGAACTCCTAATCAAAAATTCATTCCCCATTTTATAGTTAAATGTAATAATGTTGTTGGAAGTTTTCCTCGTGTATGTCATTACAGCACATTTTTTTACATTGAATTTCAAATTGTTTTCGCCCCAAGCAACTAGTGAATCTATATCTTGCTGTAATTTGTCACAATCGTTTAGGGTCCTGATATTTCTAAAAATTTTGAGATCATCTTTACATCATGAGACACCTTATCTCATTCTTGCAAACAGTTTCGACTAGAATGAAAATTAACTGAATGTAAAGAAATTTGTTCAACGAAATAAATAAGTACGAGAATCAAACCTGGTCACCTATGTACGAGATCTAAGTCGCAAGTCAGTCAAGTCATAACAATGCTTATGGACATCACATGATGATGATGTAATTGCGACAGTTCAAATAAATAAAGACGAGAACTAAGTCGCAACTTGGCAGCACTCCAGTGGCCAAGTTTGGAACTACATTTTTAAGGTTACTTCTAACCATGGCGAGAAACTAAGCTTATAATGCAAAATTTTTTATACTTAAACAAATAAATGTTCAACTTTAGTATTATTCCCTTATTTTTACATTTAATCCTATCAGTATACCAAATTTTGGTTCACTATCTGAATTGGAAGTTGATAAACATTTCTATCCCATATAAGTGAGTCAGTCATTCAGTTACACATAAGGCTGATAAATAAAAAGATAAGAGATGAAAATTCACCATTAACGAACTTCCATGCTGGCGCACATGCAGCATTACCTATACACTGGGCTTTAATACTGAAGGAATCATAGCGGGTACACCCTGGTGAGACGACCCACTCTCCATACAGTAAAACTTCAATAAAACAATTAAAAGTGAATACTACACATATTCAAAAACTAATACTGTGATAATTGCAAACACGGGTGTAGTTGAAAGATCTCATTTGAACACGGGCGAGAACTAACGTGATCTACGTTACCCAGGCGGTGATATATGCTCACACGGCTGAACTACATTACCGACAAATCTATATTTTTTACCTTTTTCATATATTAAAAATGAAAAATTGCTAGTTTTTAGATTTTTTTATGAATGTTAATCATGTAAGCTAAGAGGATGCCAAATTTCAAGTCCCTAGCTTCAACGGTTTTGTCAGAACTTTTATATACATCAGTCAGTCAGTTACACATGGGGCTGTATATATTATAGACTCGCCTACGGCTCGATGGGGGCTCCGCCCCCATGCCCCCTTACAAGATGCCTAGAATTCGTAAAATAACAAAATACCCATGTTTTAAACAGGCTATTTCTGCCGAAGTACTGAACAGCAGGGTCAGTAACAACATCGGCTAACACACTACTCAAATTAATATTGATAAAAACTTTTAATGTTCCTATAGCTTTATTTTAAAATTCTTTCATAATGCTCCTTCATTAGTATAAGAATTTAGAGATGTGAATTAATAATCAACCATTTAAATATTCTATGTATTGTGCTGGATGGAGGCTCCAGCCTCTTGCCCCCTTATTGGTTGCCTCAAATTGTTAACTGATATAAAAATTTCAAGCATTGAATAGGCCAGTTGAGGGCTCACCCCCATACCCCTTCGTTGTGTTCGCTAAATTAGTTTGTAGTTGACCAAGTCTAAAACATTTAAGATATTCCCGTTTTGTTTAAAAATGAAATTGTTAACTTTGTTTGATACTCTCACTATTTTGATTAGGGCATGTGTGTGCCTTCTTGGGCCAGAGAATATTGTACGAATTCAGTGAATGCAAAATTCAAACGTAACTGCAGTTAGACTTACTAAACTACAGTATATGAAACGGAGTAATAATAAAAGTTGCGAATCGGTCTTGAGGGTTAACGATACGACAAAAAGTGAAAAGTCCAAAGTTTTAATGCCACTAATTTACTAAGAATATAATATAGTATTATGTTCAACGGATAAATCCATTCATAATCAACAGGTTAAAGAAAAATACATATTATTATCTGGCATAAAAGTATCATTTCTTTTTTTTAGGATGTTTAACTTCTAAATTTAGATAGTTTCCTTTTAAAATCAGTGTCAAGCAAAATGAATACAAAACTTCAAGCTTCTAAATACAATATTACATTAGTTACTAAAAAATTATGCCAAATAATAATTAGCATTGCAAATTTACCTCAGACAGTCGGAAATATATTTATTTGAAGTATATTTATTTGAAGTAAATATGGTACGGGTTTGACTTAAAATTAGTGACTTCTACTCTGGAAAGGTGACTTCCGGTACATCCTGTCCATTAATTTCACTGTCGCCGGTTTATCAATGATGGATCACTTGGTTTTTGTTAAAATAAGCTCTGTACATTTTAAAATGGGTGTACAGGTAATCTGGGTCCACTCAGTATAATAGAGATTTAGTTAAAACAAGGTACTACCATTGACTATGTACACTAACATGCTATGAGAAGTCTACTCACGTAGTGTACAAAGTCAATGGTACTACTAATGTAACTTTAATCGAGTTGCATGTGAAGTTTAAAACAAAATGCTAAATTAAATGCTTATGTTTAAATTTGACAGATCGGAAAACCGAACTTCACTTGAACACTATCTGGTAAATATGGTGTAGTATTGCGAAATATCAATAACATGAGAATTCTATGGAGAGCACTAAGCCTTTCCTTAGAGTCTTATTTATTTATTTATTTATTTATTCAATTTTTACAATGCTACAATACAGCCGGAGCCAATTACATCATAGCATTAAAACTAGATAACACAAATTTAACAGAGAGAAAACATACTAGAGTTTTTTTTCTTATACACATAGTCCATCAATGCAGTTGCTGAAGCAAAATAACATAAATAAAATTAATAACATGTAACAAAATATAAATATTTCAATCAATAACAAGTCATAATAACAATTTATTTTACAACAATAACAATAATATTACTCTGAAAACAGTATAATCTAAAGTTTGATCAAATATAAATAATTAATGAACAAAATTATGTTAATCTATATTTACTGACAATAAACGTTTTTTGAAACAGAAAAAAGAATCATTAAAAATGTCGATTGAGTGAGGCAAGTTGTTGTACAATCTGTACATTGTATTCAACGGTGAATAATAACCAATATTGGTCCTTGAAAACCGGACGGCAAATAACAGTCTGCTGCGAGAGCCAGGCCGGGGGGCAGCAAAGTCCAAGTGAGATAAGAGATTGCTGTCATCCAGCGCCCCATTCACCAGCTTATGGAGATATATCAAACTGATCAATTTGCGTCTTTTAAAAAGGCTAGGAATATTAAATATATTTAACAGGTCGTTATAAGGAACAAAAACGGGATAGACACCAAAAGTCTTTAAATGTAAAAAACGTATGAATTTGTTTTGAATATTTTCAATCATTTCTGATAAATACGTTATATGTGGATTCCATACTAATGCCATATATTCAAGCTTTGATCTGACAAGAGAGAAAAACAGAAGTTTTAGCGAATTTGGATTGTGTAAAAAAGTGCTTGAACGTTTGATAAAACCCAATACTGAATATGCTGACTTACAAAGTGAGAAAATATGGTCCCCAAAAGAAAATTTTGAATCAAATATTATCCCCAAATCCTTAATAGTTGAACTCCTAATCAAAAATTCATTCCCCATTTTATAGTTAAATGTAATAATGTTGTTGGAAGTTTTCCTCGTGTATGTCATTACAGCACATTTTTTTACATTGAATTTCAAATTGTTTTCGCCCCAAGCAACTAGTGAATCTATATCTTGCTGTAATTTGTCACAATCGTTTAGGGTCCTGATATTTCTAAAAATTTTGAGATCATCTTTACATCATGAGACACCTTATCTCATTCTTGCAAACAGTTTCGACTAGAATGAAAATTAACTGAATGTAAAGAAATTTGTTCAACGAAATAAATAAGTACGAGAATCAAACCTGGTCACCTATGTACGAGATCTAAGTCGCAAGTCAGTCAAGTCATAACAATGCTTATGGACATCACATGATGATGATGTAATTGCGACAGTTCAAATAAATAAAGACGAGAACTAAGTCGCAACTTGGCAGCACTCCAGTGGCCAAGTTTGGAACTACATTTTTAAGGTTACTTCTAACCATGGCGAGAAACTAAGCTTATAATGCAAAATTTTTTATACTTAAACAAATAAATGTTCAACTTTAGTATTATTCCCTTATTTTTACATTTAATCCTATCAGTATACCAAATTTTGGTTCACTATCTGAATTGGAAGTTGATAAACATTTCTATCCCATATAAGTGAGTCAGTCATTCAGTTACACATAAGGCTGATAAATAAAAAGATAAGAGATGAAAATTCACCATTAACGAACTTCCATGCTGGCGCACATGCAGCATTACCTATACACTGGGCTTTAATACTGAAGGAATCATAGCGGGTACACCCTGGTGAGACGACCCACTCTCCATACAGTAAAACTTCAATAAAACAATTAAAAGTGAATACTACACATATTCAAAAACTAATACTGTGATAATTGCAAACACGGGTGTAGTTGAAAGATCTCATTTGAACACGGGCGAGAACTAACGTGATCTACGTTACCCAGGCGGTGATATATGCTCACACGGCTGAACTACATTACCGACAAATCTATATTTTTTACCTTTTTCATATATTAAAAATGAAAAATTGCTAGTTTTTAGATTTTTTTATGAATGTTAATCATGTAAGCTAAGAGGATGCCAAATTTCAAGTCCCTAGCTTCAACGGTTTTGTCAGAACTTTTATATACATCAGTCAGTCAGTTACACATGGGGCTGTATATATTATAGACTCGCCTACGGCTCGATGGGGGCTCCGCCCCCATGCCCCCTTACAAGATGCCTAGAATTCGTAAAATAACAAAATACCCATGTTTTAAACAGGCTATTTCTGCCGAAGTACTGAACAGCAGGGTCAGTAACAACATCGGCTAACACACTACTCAAATTAATATTGATAAAAACTTTTAATGTTCCTATAGCTTTATTTTAAAATTCTTTCATAATGCTCCTTCATTAGTATAAGAATTTAGAGATGTGAATTAATAATCAACCATTTAAATATTCTATGTATTGTGCTGGATGGAGGCTCCAGCCTCTTGCCCCCTTATTGGTTGCCTCAAATTGTTAACTGATATAAAAATTTCAAGCATTGAATAGGCCAGTTGAGGGCTCACCCCCATACCCCTTCGTTGTGTTCGCTAAATTAGTTTGTAGTTGACCAAGTCTAAAACATTTAAGATATTCCCGTTTTGTTTAAAAATGAAATTGTTAACTTTGTTTGATACTCTCACTATTTTGATTAGGGCATGTGTGTGCCTTCTTGGGCCAGAGAATATTGTACGAATTCAGTGAATGCAAAATTCAAACGTAACTGCAGTTAGACTTACTAAACTACAGTATATGAAACGGAGTAATAATAAAAGTTGCGAATCGGTCTTGAGGGTTAACGATACGACAAAAAGTGAAAAGTCCAAAGTTTTAATGCCACTAATTTACTAAGAATATAATATAGTATTATGTTCAACGGATAAATCCATTCATAATCAACAGGTTAAAGAAAAATACATATTATTATCTGGCATAAAAGTATCATTTCTTTTTTTTAGGATGTTTAACTTCTAAATTTAGATAGTTTCCTTTTAAAATCAGTGTCAAGCAAAATGAATACAAAACTTCAAGCTTCTAAATACAATATTACATTAGTTACTAAAAAATTATGCAAATAATAATTAGCATTGCAAATTTACCTCAGACAGTCGGAAATATATTTATTTGAAGTATATTTATTTGAAGTAAATATGGTACGGGTTTGACTTAAAATTAGTGACTTCTACTCTGGAAAGGTGACTTCCGGTACATCCTGTCCATTAATTTCACTGTCGCCGGTTTATCAATGATGGATCACTTGGTTTTTGTTAAAATAAGCTCTGTACATTTTAAAATGGGTGTACAGGTAATCTGGGTCCACTCAGTATAATAGAGATTTAGTTAAAACAAGGTACTACCATTGACTATGTACACTAACATGCTATGAGAAGTCTACTCACGTAGTGTACAAAGTCAATGGTACTACTAATGTAACTTTAATCGAGTTGCATGTGAAGTTTAAAACAAAATGCTAAATTAAATGCTTATGTTTAAATTTGACAGATCGGAAAACCGAACTTCACTTGAACACTATCTGGTAAATATGGTGTGGTATTGCGAAATATCAATAACATGAGAATTCTATGGAGAGCACTAAGCCTTTCCTTAGAGTCTTATTTATTTATTTATTTATTCAATTTTTACAATGCTACAATACAGCCGGAGCCAATTACATCATAGCATTAAAACTAGATAACACAAATTTAACAGAGAGAAAACATACTAGAGTTTTTTTTCTTATACACATAGTCCATCAATGCAGTTGCTGAAGCAAAATAACATAAATAAAATTAATAACATGTAACAAAATATAAATATTTCAATCAATAACAAGTCATAATAACAATTTATTTTACAACAATAACAATAATATTACTCTGAAAACAGTATAATCTAAAGTTTGATCAAATATAAATAATTAATGAACAAAATTATGTTAATCTATATTTACTGACAATAAACGTTTTTTGAAACAGAAAAAAGAATCATTAAAAATGTCGATTGAGTGAGGCAAGTTGTTGTACAATCTGTACATTGTATTCAACGGTGAATAATAACCAATATTGGTCCTTGAAAACCGGACGGCAAATAACAGTCTGCTGCGAGAGCCAGGCCGGGGGGCAGCAAAGTCCAAGTGAGATAAGAGATTGCTGTCATCCAGCGCCCCATTCACCAGCTTATGGAGATATATCAAACTGATCAATTTGCGTCTTTTAAAAAGGCTAGGAATATTAAATATATTTAACAGGTCGTTATAAGGAACAAAAACGGGATAGACACCAAAAGTCTTTAAATGTAAAAAACGTATGAATTTGTTTTGAATATTTTCAATCATTTCTGATAAATACGTTATATGTGGATTCCATACTAATGCCATATATTCAAGCTTTGATCTGACAAGAGAGAAAAACAGAAGTTTTAGCGAATTTGGATTGTGTAAAAAAGTGCTTGAACGTTTGATAAAACCCAATACTGAATATGCTGACTTACAAAGTGAGAAAATATGGTCCCCAAAAGAAAATTTTGAATCAAATATTATCCCCAAATCCTTAATAGTTGAACTCCTAATCAAAAATTCATTCCCCATTTTATAGTTAAATGTAATAATGTTGTTGGAAGTTTTCCTCGTGTATGTCATTACAGCACATTTTTTTACATTGAATTTCAAATTGTTTTCGCCCCAAGCAACTAGTGAATCTATATCTTGCTGTAATTTGTCACAATCGTTTAGGGTCCTGATATTTCTAAAAATTTTGAGATCATCTTTACATCATGAGACACCTTATCTCATTCTTGCAAACAGTTTCGACTAGAATGAAAATTAACTGAATGTAAAGAAATTTGTTCAACGAAATAAATAAGTACGAGAATCAAACCTGGTCACCTATGTACGAGATCTAAGTCGCAAGTCAGTCAAGTCATAACAATGCTTATGGACATCACATGATGATGATGTAATTGCGACAGTTCAAATAAATAAAGACGAGAACTAAGTCGCAACTTGGCAGCACTCCAGTGGCCAAGTTTGGAACTACATTTTTAAGGTTACTTCTAACCATGGCGAGAAACTAAGCTTATAATGCAAAATTTTTTATACTTAAACAAATAAATGTTCAACTTTAGTATTATTCCCTTATTTTTACATTTAATCCTATCAGTATACCAAATTTTGGTTCACTATCTGAATTGGAAGTTGATAAACATTTCTATCCCATATAAGTGAGTCAGTCATTCAGTTACACATAAGGCTGATAAATAAAAAGATAAGAGATGAAAATTCACCATTAACGAACTTCCATGCTGGCGCACATGCAGCATTACCTATACACTGGGCTTTAATACTGAAGGAATCATAGCGGGTACACCCTGGTGAGACGACCCACTCTCCATACAGTAAAACTTCAATAAAACAATTAAAAGTGAATACTACACATATTCAAAAACTAATACTGTGATAATTGCAAACACGGGTGTAGTTGAAAGATCTCATTTGAACACGGGCGAGAACTAACGTGATCTACGTTACCCAGGCGGTGATATATGCTCACACGGCTGAACTACATTACCGACAAATCTATATTTTTTACCTTTTTCATATATTAAAAATGAAAAATTGCTAGTTTTTAGATTTTTTTATGAATGTTAATCATGTAAGCTAAGAGGATGCCAAATTTCAAGTCCCTAGCTTCAACGGTTTTGTCAGAACTTTTATATACATCAGTCAGTCAGTTACACATGGGGCTGTATATATTATAGACTCGCCTACGGCTCGATGGGGGCTCCGCCCCCATGCCCCCTATAATAGTTCCCCCGAATTGTTAGTGGTCGATAAAACGAATCGATGCCGAAAGGAAATTGCCGTTAGTAGTTTAGAGGAAGTTAAAAAAATACGTGGAAACAACAAATAGTCAAATAACAAGAGTAATTGTTGTGAAATAATTTCAATATCGTCAAAGTACTCTCCTTTTCAAATGTTAAGTGGGTGAGATACTGCCAAATCGCAAAGGACCGAACTTGTAGAGCGTCTAAAATAGAACAAATTACGGGGGATATATAAATCAATATGGCAGTAAATTTGTCAGTATAAAGTAATTTACAAACACTTTACATGAAAAAATGTCAATCATTTCGTGTTTTTTTTTTCAATTGTTTTGGTCATAAATTTACTAATTTCGAGGCATCTGTGTGCCATAATAGTAAATAAAAAATATTAAAATAGCGAATTGTTTTTGGAAGAATGTATAAAGTTTGAAATTACACCACTTTTAAAGGGTGAAGGAGGTGAGATACGCCAAAATATCATAGAACCAAACTTGTAGAGTGTCTATAATGAAATATAGTAATGGCAAAACAGATATCAACATAGCAGTATATTTACCAAGATTAAGTGAATTACGAACACTTTACATGAATAAATGTTAATAATTTTGTTTTTTTACAATTTTTTGGGCTAAAATTCTATTAAAATTGGCAAAAAGCTTCTTCTATAGATAGAACCGGTCGAGGGTCATAATATAAATAGAAATTCATGCATACATATTACATAATAGTAAATAAAAATATCATAATAGCAAAACGTTTGAAGAAAAATTTTGAAATTCTGAAAGTACACTCCTTTTAAGGTTGAAGGGGGTGAGATACGGCGAAATTGTAAACAATTGAACTTGTAGAGCGTCTAAAATAAAATATAATACTGGCAAAATAATATATCAATTTTGCAGTACATTTGCCAGATTATATCAATTTACAAACAGTATACATGAAATTTTTTAAAGAATTTTGTGTTTTTACGATTATTTAGGACTAAACTTAGATTGAAATCCTCAAATGAATACCACTATAGTTAGACCTATAATAGGGCATAATATGTACAAAATTTCACTCATTAATGTTCCATAATACTAAATAAAAATATTAAAATAGTGCAATTTTTGTTGACAAATTTTGAAATTTTGGAAGTACGCCCCTTTTTAAGGGTGAAGGGGATGAGATACGATAAAATGTCACAGGACCTAACTTGTAGAGCATCTGAAATAGAATACAAAACTGGAAAAACATTTATCGATATAGAAGTATATTTACCAGGTAAAAGTAAATAACAAACAATATACATGAAAAAATGTTAAGGATTTCGTTTGTTTACGATTTTTTTGGACTAAGCTTACATTGACCAATGAATACTACTATAGTTAGACCTATAATAGGGCATAATATGTACAAAATTTCACTCATCAATGTGCCATAATACTAAATGAAAATATTAAAATAGTGCTATTTTTGTTGACGAATTTTGAAATTTTGGAAGTACTCCCTTTTTTAAGGGTGAAGGGGATGAGATATGATAAAATGTTATAGGACCAATCTTGTAGAGCATTTAATTCCCAACCAACGATTTTCCCTCAGATTTGAGTTAGGACCAATCGTTCAAAAGTTACAGCGAAAATAGTAAAACCTTACATTTCGGGGTTACCGGTTTCCACCCTTCGTTATTTTTTTGCGGGGGTTGAAATGAAAAATTTTCAGTTTTCAGACTTTTCCCGGGGGTATCAGACCTCAAGCCACCCGCATGCCAAAAATCAAGTTTCTAGCTCACCCGCAAGTTGTCTAGAATTTGTATAGATGAGTGAGTGAGTTCCACATGGGGCTGTATATTTATAGGATTAAACCTGTACCTGTAACAGATTTGTTTCTTTTTCTTGGTTCTGCAGCACTTATATCCAAAGTGGATGACACAAACCTTCGTTTTACAGATTTTCTTGGCATTATCGGCATTGGTTGTCTTCTCGTTGTTGGTATTAACTTGGATACAAATTCTCTATATTTTAAAGACCTAGATCTAAAAACTGGTTGGTCAGCTAAATATTTTCTCCTGTATGCATTGGTGTGTTCCAAAATCTGTTTATATGCTTCCATGTCTTCTTCTTTAACTAACAATTCTAAAGGCTTTTTTTCAAATAATAATTAAAATAATCCTCTTGTGCCCTTATATCTTTGATTACCAACAATAATATTATCATGTTCATCAATGTTTACCGGGCTATTACCAACCATTAAACCTTCTTCTGTTAATCTTACTCCATAACTATGGTAGTTTTTATTAGGATTTATTCCAGCTAACATTTTTATCATGTATTTCCTTCCTAAAGGTCCTTTGTTATGAATGTTTTCACCCAACAAGCTTATGTTTGACGGACCTTCCCTTGCTTCTTCTTCTTTTTCCTCTTCACTAGCGGTTGATACATCTTCATGTCCTCTTTTAGTTTTTACTTCATATAATTCTCTTATACCACTATAGTCTGGTGATTCTAGCTCTCTTTCGGGTTCTCCACCGGTAAAACCACTATATGTAGAGGATTCCGGGTCTTCATCACTAAAATCTTCTGATTTTACATTTTCTCTTTCAAACTTTGTAATAGGTGCAATTGCATCTCCTTCCAAAACGGGTTTAGCAAATTTTTTGTTTAATTGTTTCAAGGGTTCAGTAATAGGTTTAAAAGTAGATTCAAGAAATTTCTCCCTTTCGCTAATACCTAATTTTAATGCTCTGTTTTTATCCCGAATAGAATCACTAAGTGACTTTATTTCCTTTATTAACTTTTCTTGGTTAACCATGTTTGTAGCAAGACGTGTTGTACAACAATGAATGTTTTACATCATGATCAGTGTATTAGTATAAATTTATCAAATCCTATCCTGTATCGACCATTGTTTAGCGGTTGTTCCTTCATAATTGTTAAAAACCCATACTTTTCAGCCCAAGCCTTTCCACACAACTCTTTAAATCGTTCAAATGGCATATCCGCACTTACATGGTCATAATATATGTGTTTTAGGTTGGTTTCATCCTGTTTAAATACAATTAACATGTTTGCATTGTCTCTAATGAGCTGTTTCGGTATTTTGCTGTAAGTTTGACCAATATAAATGCTATCTATATTGTTATGTCGACCCATGGCGAAGTAATTCCTTATTGTATTTTGATTTTCACAAGATACATCGTCAAATATGAATACTGAGAATGGTTTAGCCTCTTGCGGTTGCATGACACTCTCGCTTGCGTTAAATCTAAAATATTTAACTTCAGGCACATTATTGAGTATTTGTTCCAATAACTGATATCTTGGTTGTTGTAGTGACTTTGAAAATACATATAAATTATTAAAACGTAATCCTTTTGGGTTTGTAATCAAATTGAATACTACATTTGTTTTTCCACAATTGGAAGGACCGGTAACCAAACAACGCACCGTGTTTGGTAACAAAACACCATGTTGCCCAGTATTGAATTGAGAACCATCCACTGTGAGTTCATCTATATTATTAATAGTAAAATTGTCTTTTTGCGGTATTATCTCCATCCTTTGTAATGGTTCAACCCAAAATGATTCTCTATCGTTATATTAGATCCTTTTTAGGTATCCAAGAATCTTCCGTCTTATTAAATCCTAACCATCGTACTTTAACCATATCTTTTTTCCGTTGCAACACCTTTTCAACTAGATATACATCACCTACTGTTGATTTTAACATTTCATGTCCATAAAACCCTCCTTCAAGCAATTGTCCTTTATTATCTTTTAAAATGTAAGTTTCTGGTACTGTAGGTTGCACCTTAAATACGGTAAATACCTCATTTGTCCAGTTCGGAAGATATCTTTTACTGAATACACCTTTGTATTTGCTTATTCGCACTTTATCACCAACATTAAACCTTTTAGGCTTTAGTTTTTCAACTTTTGGTTTAGTATTCATTTTTATACGTTTTAATACAAGTTTTTCATTTTTATTAGTCACCTCGCTTGGTTTCATACCGATAGTTCTATGAAACTTGTTATTGTAATCGCTTATAAGTTTTGGTAACATATCAATCCATACGTGTGATCCTCTGTTGGAAAACATCTTATACATCGCACCTTTTAAAGTTCTGTTAAATCTTTCAATTATTGATGCTTTTACCTCTGAATTGGTTGAGTAATGGTTAATGTTGTTTTTTCATTAAATTTGCAAATTCCTTATTAAAATATTCTTTTCCATCATCAGTTTGTAAATGTTTTATAGTATGTTTGTCTCTTTGTATAGTTTTTCCATTGCTTTTGTAACACTTTTGCCACTTTTATCTTTTAGTGGTAAAGCATCTGCCATTTTTGAAAGACAATTAATAACAGTCAATATGTATTTAAATCCTCTATTTTATTTACTATAAGGAATCATTTCGATTAAATCCGCTTGATATAAATCATTTATTCCTTTTATCACTGTATTTCTTCGTGGAAACTTTCTTCTTGCAGGTTTATGAAGCTCGTTGACAATTTCTTGCTTCAAGTTCTTCATATTGCAGGTTTGAATGTTTCATGTATCACATGTATAATCACAATGAATGTTGTCTTAAATATTCACATCATTTATATAGGTCAAGGTCATCCAAACTTGTGTAAAAAAATGGGGAACACGGCGTTGGACTTGCCGTGTTCCCCATTTTTTTACGGAAGGAGAAAGGAATAAGGTCGAAGTTGTAGAAGGACGAAGAATAGGTTACTAGTTGATAGGGTTTAGAGAGTAGTGGCCGAAAGGAAGAGTATGAATCTTATCCGGCATAATATGCCTTTTATCATCTTGAGTTGATAGTGCTCTTTTAACTTCAGTGACACTGTAGACCTCATGTTTAAAGCTTCTGATAGTGTTGAACGTTGCAGACATTGTAGAATCTTCAAACAAGCAGGTCTTGTAATGGTCAAATGTCACATGTTTCTTCAAGTACGATGTTTTGACTCCTTTAGCTTTTTTCACTGTCGGTATGTCATTTTCCATATACATCTTGAAGGAATATAATTTGGACATCAGCGCAACTATTTCCTCCAAAGGCATTCCATTTGCTTCATCTTTAAATTTTCCAATTACTTTTTTATTCTTTTCATTGTAATTCGGATGGTTCTTCGGATAGTCAGAGAAGTCAAAGTCGTCTTTGTATGGGAAACTCCTTAGATCTTCATACATGTCCAAAGTCTTTATCCAGTAGATAAACGCGTCGGTATCCATGTATGCAACTCCAATGTTGTCTCTTCCGTAGTGTTTAACCATTTTGTTGTAATGGAAATCATACATCAGAGTTTTACTTATATCCAAAATCGACATTCCAATGTATAACGGACGATCCATCACTATTGTTGTTTTATTCATACTGACAGCAACTAGATTTTCGTTTATAATCATTGATGTTCCGAAATTTGGTTTTTGCACTAATTTTTCCAATTTCCTAGGATCACTTACTAATTTTACAATTTTGTGTGTTTCTCTTGTTCTCCAAGGTCTTCCCAAAGATGGCGTTGTTCATTAATTTGTAGAAGTCCTTTTCAAATGCTGTTGTCGCTGCAGCTCTTCTTGTAGTGTTGGAATCGATATATGGTTTCAACCAACAAGACTGGGTGAATTCAATTGCTCTGTGAATTTTCACTATACGTAGGCCCAATTCAAGTGCTTGTTGAACTACCCAGTAGTGTGCCACATATCGACTCTTATTCTCCAAGGTCATCATCAGCTTGGGCCATCTTCCTGTCGGTGAAACTTCAGTCTTGGCTAGGAGAGGCAGGTCGTAATGATGGTCGCGAAGGTGTTCCGGATATTCAAAATCACAGTCCAAAATATAGCCTGTTTGGCCATCTTTTGGAATCCGTGTTATGTCACCGATGGTGGTCGGGTCAATCCACTTGAAGTCTGCGTAGGGAAGTGGATTTGACATCGCCCAACCATAGAGGTTGTTCGCATCAAAATATCCAAGGTAGAGTGATGGTTGTTGCTCGTCGAAGTTGGGGATATACTTGTTGTTGGCCTTAACATGTCTGGTCACAGCTTGAGTCAAACCACCTCGTACACCTGATTCGATCATGAGGACCATATCGATGTCTGTGAGAAGCTCCAATCGACAGTTAGTTGACTTGAGCATAGCTTGCCATGCTAATCCAGGGGATGTATACGAGTGTAAAGGATCCAATCCGTAGGCTGAGAAACAGGTGTTCCGAAATTCTTCCATCACATCGCACAGCAGAGTTACATCCAATTTTATATAAAAATCAGAATATTCCCCTAAAGTTTGAATGTTTAGTTGGTTCCAAACATTACAAGCATGATTGTAGTCTTCAACGGAGATTTCACTTTCATTTCATTTGCTATTGAAGGCTTCAATCGGTGGTAGACTGGTTTCTTCAAACTTTTCTGTGGAAGTTATATAATCATAGGGGAAAACTCCTTTTCGTAATACTAAGTCCAATTTATCTTCAGGTACAATTTTGCTGGTTTCTTTTAGATCTTCTCTTCTTAGGTTCTCAGACAATTTGCTCAAACTAGATGACATAAATCTATAAGAGTCTACGAAGCGAAGTTTAATTTTACCAACTGTTTTTGAGAAACTGATGTACTTCTCCAATGTTTCAGCTAATACTTCGATTTTTCCATCATCTCGTCCTAACTCTGGGATAATGAAGTGGGAGTCATAGCCGCTAAGATTGTGTAACACGACAGGAATAAATTGAGGCAGTTTGTAATTTATATTGCATGAATTACAAGCAGGTCCTCTGTATAACCCTGTGAGGTGATCATGATCTCTTACTTTTTGATTTTCTTCACTGAAGCTCTTCTTGCATAGATAACATCTTGTTGCCGAAATGTATTCTTCTTGTTGATTTTGGTTCAAAGGTTTCATGGGTAAAACATTACCGTATAAGCGTTCCGCCTTTTCAGCAATGTCATACAACTGGTCTACAAAATACTTAGCAGCTTCTTCCCCACGGTAGAGTATCGGAGTGGATGTTAAGCCATAGTCTTGCAATTGTTCTTCAGGTAAAGTAGATTTCACCAATAAGCAAAAACTGTTAGGTTGATGCAATTGATATTTGGTTCTTCTAGTTACTTCACCATCCGAAAGTTCCTGCGGCACTAACGTGGATTCAAAGTCAGCGTAGATAACTAGTGGAATCCGGTATTGGTGAACTGTTTTATTGAACTGGACAAATGCTCTAGATGGTGGTGGCAGACTAATCTTCACTTCATAGTTGTCATTACAAAGCCGCTGGTGTTCCGACAACCACTCCGATCCTCCACGTCTCAAGTCTTTATTTGTGAAACAAAAGCATCTTTTACACACTGTTACTCTAATTTTCTTTTTAGTCACTTGTCGTCCAACCAAAGTTTCAAAGTTCTTGATGTAAACATAATGTGATATTTCACCTTTGGTCAATAGCAGCAAATCTGTATGATTTTGACGTTCAGTCTTTGTAACTCGTAACGGGTATACGTTATTTGATTCGTCTAAACCAAACACATTAACTGAAACTCCTGGGTTTTTTCTTT
Source organism: Neoaliturus tenellus (assembly GCA_030545055.2). Classification (NCBI taxonomy): domain Eukaryota; kingdom Metazoa; phylum Arthropoda; class Insecta; order Hemiptera; family Cicadellidae; genus Neoaliturus; species Neoaliturus tenellus. Next base: position 135,259,316 of record CM061531.1, on the reverse strand, counting down.
CAAATTTAGCAACATCATTAAGACTAACAGGATACGACATACCTTGGAAGTTATAGCGGTGTTGAACAGCTTCGTATGCTATGCTAGGTCTACAGGCATTAGGTTCCACATATTTTGCTAACATTGCATACCGGAAACATTCATTATCCTCATTTTTCACATTGATACATGATCTTGTATCTCTTCTTGAATAAATCCTCCAGCTGTAGATGGTCCAGCTCCGGCAAATTGAATAACACTTGGTCTTTTTCTTTGCATTAACTGTAGATAGCTAGCCCAGTCTTCCATCTGCTTCTGAGGGTTTTCCAAAAACCGATCAATCGCATCCAAGTCTTCTTCACTTACTACAATCTCTTCTTTTCTGTCCTCTTCATGATGCAATTCTCGGTGTAACTGTAGATAGCTATCCCAGTCGTCCACCTGCTTCCGGTAGTTTTCCAATAACCGATCAATCGCATCTAAGTCTTCTTCACTTATTACAATCTCTTCTTTTCTGTCCTCTTCATGATGCAATTCTCGGTGTAAAATAAAGATATCTTCGTCTTGGAAAAACTCACCACAAATATCGCAAAGGGCCATTTTTACAGTTTGGCTATGAGTGTGCACTCGGTGAATGTCCACGCAATAATGAGCAGCGCGCTCAACCGGGTCCCTTTATACCCGAGGTTTAAGGGTGGGGGAAGGTGACGTCATATACATCCGGTTTATCAATCATGTAGTAGATTTGGCTTTTAAACACCCATTTTCAATATATTCTTCAACAGGCTTGATAAAGCAATGATGTTTGGTCTAAATCCACTACTTTGTACAAGTTTTTTTCAAAGATGTCTGTTTGAGCAAGTTTATATGGGTCAAGTTCATTTGGAATTATTATTTTCAGCGGGATAGAGCACTAAGCAGCATCAATTACTACAAAGTGCTCTATCCCCCGCTCACATTTTTTGTTTTAATTTCTTACAAAGGTGAAATATCACCGGTATTACCTCCAGAATAGGAAGAATTCTGTTGCGATGGAGCGATGGAAGTGGTGTATCCAATCCAATTGGTTTGCCATTTTTATACCCCCACCAACTATGCATTTATGTGGGTCAAGGTCGCGTAAAGATACCCTTTGAGCGGGGGATAAACCACTAAGCAGCATGCTAGTCCATTGCCGCAAAGTGATCTATCCCCCGCTCTGTTCTACAAAACCTCTATCAAGTCCAAGTTCAAGTCCTAGTTTAACACTTGGTTGGGAGAATTACATTAGTTTGATGCTTATTTCTACTGTTACACTTGCTCCATTCTCAAAAAGATATAAATAATATAATCTTGGATACTGTTTTGTTTCACGTCCTGCATGTTCCTTAATAAAGTCAAAAGCCAATCTTTTTGAATATTCATTATGAAACACTTCTCTCACACAAACAAGAATTTTTTCTTCCACCAATTTTAGTTGAATTGATGATAGTTTGCTTACATCATCCTTGTCTATCAGGGGTAGCTTGTAGGTAAAAGTATTTGGCGGTAGTTTTCGCGTTCTGTCAAGTAAACAACAAAATTTTTTATACAATTTCTTCTCATTGTCTGTAATATCATTAATACCAATCAGATTATAGTACGAAGGTTTATAAGGTATACGACGAGACATTTTTGGTCACCGGTCTTCTTAAGAATGAGCTCCTGGACAGCCACTTCCAACGAAAGGTGGAGCGTGAATGAGAAGTGCGTGCAACCTGACCGCCTTATATCTCCACCAGCCAAGGGCGACCCCACCCTGGGGGGGGGGGGGTCACTTCTCGTCCGGAGCAAAAAACTTTTTGGTCAAGGTCAAAAATTTTTTCGAAAAAAAAGTTTAAAGGGTGGGGGAGGGGGAGGGGGAGGGGGGGGGTCACTTCTCGTCCGGAGCAAAAAACTTTTTGGTCAAGGTCAAAAAATTTTTCGAAAAAAGTTTAAAGGGAGGGGGAGGGGGTGGGGGTGGGGGAGGGGAGGGGGTGGGGGAGGGGGGGAGGGGAGGGGGGCCACCACTTCTCGTCCGGAGCAATAACCTTTTTGGTCAAGGTCAAACTTGTGTGTTACTAATACCTAACTGTTAGGGTTTTTAAAAGACCTTAATATATTTACTGTGTTAATAAGACCTGACTGTTAAAGATTTTGAAAACTTTCATATATTTAGGTCAAGGTCACGAAAAACTTTTAAAAAATTAAGCCCCACACCCCCCTATGGGGGTGTGGGGCACTTATGTCGCCATCGCTGAAGCCTCCGAAGAGACCCAACTATGGACAACTCCAAACATCCAATGTTGTCTGACCTTCCCCACGCTAGACTTTTAAATATTTACTGCATTGGTAACAAATAACTAACAAAACATTTACATAATTTTGAGAGAGGTTGAGGACAGCCCTAGTGGCTTACGTCCTCGGTCCGAGTGCAGAGGCTGCCGCAAATTGGCCACAGCTGTGGTCTGCATGCCAGCGTACAAACGGACCGGTTCCCAACCCAGCCGCAATATTGCATGCCTGAGAGGACCCATGCTAACGTTGGTATAAAATACTTTTACACGGGGGTCTACTCCCGTTCCCTAACTTTAAAATTTACTTTGAGCATTGAAAAAGCTCAAGGGGGAATGCTAAAACAAGCGTATACACTTTAGATAAATATAACACACTTACAACACACAATTGAGCTCAACATAGTGAATGCTGGAACAAACACATATGACAAACAAGACACACAGGATAAAAGACAAACAAGACACACAGGAGACATAGGGTACAAGTGAAACACTCTCATATAAAACAATTCCCAATACCCAAACGCAAGCGCAATATCTTAGAAATAATACAAGTCTTAAAGTTATAGTAGACTTCGCTAAACAGTGAAGGCGCCATTCAGTGTTTAGTGAGGTCTATGGCGGTCCGTCCCGATCGTTCACGTTCAACGCGCGGGAGCGGACTGCGAGCCGGCTGTGGCCGGGCTGCCTTATATCCCCACCGGGGCTGCCACGCCCAGGATATCAGGGGTGGGGGAGGGGGTGGGGGTGGGGGAGGGGGTGGGGGAGGGGGGGGTTGGAAATTTTTTTCGGGGGGGGGTCACTTCTCGTCCGGAGCAAAAAACTTTTTGGTCAAGGTCAAAAATTTTTCGAAAAAAAAGTTCGGCGGGGGGGTGGGGGGGTGGGGGAGGGGGGGGGGTGTCACTTCTCGCCCGGAGCAAAAAACTTTTTGGTCAAGGTCAAAAGTTTTTTCGAAAAAAAAGTTCGGGGGGGGAGGGGGTGGGGGAGGGGGGGGGCTAGCAAAACTTTTCGCCGGGGGGGGGGGGGGGGGGTTAGTGGGTCAAGGTCACCCACAACCCTTCTACTCTAAGTGTTGGCTATACCCCCACCACAACCGAGTCCCTAGGCTGCACAACACCGCTCCGCCAGTATGTCTCCGGCTTCCATGCGGTGCGTCTCGCTGTTCTCCAACTCTCTATATGTAAGTATTTTTACAAGTTTTGAATCTAGGTCACTTCACTTTGGAACAATATCAACTTGTGGTATTTCAGTATTTTAACTCAAGGTCACCACACTTTAACTCTGAGACTGCATCAACTTGTATTATTTCTGTGTTTTGACTCAAGGTCATCTCACTTAAACTCTGGGATGGTATCAACTTGTAGTATTTCTATGTTTTGACTCAAGGTCATCACACTTTAACTCTGGGGCAATATCGACTTGTAGTACTTCAGTATTTTAACTCAAGGTCACCACACTTTAACTCTGAGACTGCATCAACTTGTATTATTTCTGTGTTTTGACTCAAGGTCATCACACTTAAACTTTGGGGTGGTATCAACTTGTAGTATTTCTATGTTTTGACTCAAGGTCATCACACTTTGATATGTAACTTTAAGGTAGCACCAAAACGGTGCTACCCGGCTTGACATTTTCAAGTTTCCCAAGGTCATCGCAATTTCCCCCACCACTTCCCATATACCTAGAGTGCGCGGGGCCGGACAGTCAGTCGCTCGGTGTCTGTCGTAGGGTGTGCATCGCGGTTGCAGTAATGGTTGATTGGGGGCTTCTGGGCCAGTTCAAGGTCACCCGAGCGGTGTCACATGACGGTTTAGGCAGAGTCACGTTGCAAACTTCAAGTTTCCTCAGCACTTTTGCTGTTTCTCATCGCAAATTCGCTCCAAGTCGTCAAGGTCATGGTAACTGTGACTGAAACTCGGAGCGTAGTGCGAGAAACAGTAAAAGTGCCTAAAAAATTTTAGGTTTAAGCGTGACCTTGACCTTTGTGACATCGATGACGTCATCTTGGTGACGTAGGTCTCCAGCCAATGACGCATTTTCATATAATTATCAGACTCCAACCTTACTCAAACCTCCTACCAAACGTTCTGTACTCAGCACAATAGCTCAAATTTATGATCCGTGTGGATTCCTTGTTCCATTTATTATGTTGGCAAAATGCTTTATGCAACTAATCTGGACAAGAGGACTATCATGGGATTCACCGCTTCCATCAGATCTTCAAACTCAATGGCTCTCATTCACAGATAATATTAAACTGATATCTAACATTACAATACCTCGATCATTAAACTTGTGTTCAACATGTAAAATCGAACTGCACGGGTTTTGTGATGCATCTGAAGCTGGCTATGCTGCTGTTACTTATATAAGATGTGAATCAACTAATCAACTTATTTCAACAACGCTTCTAATGGCAAAAAGTCGTGTCGCACCTTTGAAGCGCGTCACAATACCTCGCCTTGAACTATGCGCTGCACAGTTACTGGCGCAATTAGTGGCACACGTCAGATCTTTGTTTCCAAATGAAATAACTAATGACAATATATATTTATGGTCTGACTCAACTGTAGCACTCACATGGCTTCAAACCCCTCCATACAGGTTAAAAACGTACGTCGCTAACCGTGTATCACAAACACAAGAATTGGTACCCACTGAGTCATGGAATCACATCTCTTCCGGAGACAATCCTGCTGATTGTGCCTCTCGAGGCATACTCATGTCTCATTTGATTGATCATCACCTTTGGTGGAACGGTCCTTCTTGGCTTTCACTTCCATCAAGTAACTGGCCAACATCTAAGTTCACACCCATAAAATTAGAATCAAGTCATGAACTTAAACCAGACCCACAAACCGTTCTAACCACAACGACTCAAGAAGAATGGTCATTTCTGTCTAAGTTTTCTTCTTGGATTACACTAACGCGCATAATGGCTTACTTATTACGCTTTATACACAACTGTCGTTATTCATCGTCACGTCAAACTGGACACCTCACACCTGAAGAAATAAGCAAATCTTGTGCAAAAATATTTTCTATAGTGCAACAAACTGCATTCTCCAACGAGTTTAAATCCCTCTCTGAACAACGCACTTGTGCTAAAAGAATTCAACGATTAAACCCGTTCATTGATTCAGCTGGTTTGATACGTGTTGGCGGACGTTTGACTCACGCGTCCTTACCTTTTGATACTCGCCACCCCATTCTTTTGCCCAAACGACATCATGTTGTAAATATACTCATTGATCATTATCATGTGCATCACCTCCATGCTGGTCCACAATTGGTACAAAGTTTACTGTCACAAAAGGTGTGGATACTCTGTGCAAGAAACGTGATTCGCTCTCGCCTTCATAAATGTTTAACTTGCTTCAAGGTCCGAACAACAAGTAATGCTCCCCTGATGGGAGAACTACCATCATGCCGTATCACCCCATGTAAGCCGTCTTCATCAACTGGTATCGATTATGGTGGCCCATATAACATTAAGGTACTAAACTTATGCTTTATAAAACAAGTAAAAGTTTACATTTGTCTCTTTGTGTGCATGGTCACAAAAGCCATACATATAGAGGTTGTCACGGACTTGACTACACCCGCCTTCATTGCTGCACTCGTGAGATTTACATCCCGCCGAGGTTTGTGTACTGATATTTATTCCGACTGTGGAACGAATTTTATTGGTGCAAATACAGAACTCAATAAAATCATGAAATCCATCAATCGAGACAATGCATCTAAGGATCAAATTCATCGCTTTGCATCAAATCAAGGTATTCGCTTCCATTTTAACCCACCAGCAGCTCCACACCAAGGTGGACTTTGGGAGAGTGCAATAAAAGGAGCAAAACATCACTTACAACGAGCAATGATGAACAATGTTCTAACATTACCAGAATTTATTACATTAACCACTCGAGTTGAGGCAATGTTAAATTCAAGACCACTGACTCCTTTGTCATCTGACCCATCGGATTTAACTGCTCTGACACCTGGGCATTTCTTAACAGGTGCTACTCTTACATCAATCCCAGAGAAGGATCTCACTCAAATGCCTAGTAATAACCGATTAAAACGATGGCAACTTACACAACAGCTGTTTCAAAACATTTGGCGTAGGTGGACAAAAGAGTATTTACATACCCAACAACAACGTTGCAAATGGATTGTTAACCATCAAAACCTCAAGATTGGAGATTTAGTTTTGATAAATCAACCAACCAACCCACTCCAATGGCCATTAGCTCGAGTGATTGAAATTTTTCCTGGACCCGATGGAATGGTTCGAGTGGCTAAAGTAAAAACATCTACAAACACATATGTGCGTCCAGCGATAAAACTGTGCCCACTACCCACATCTGCCTAGTAATAACCGATTAAAACGATGGCAACTTACACAACAGCTGTTTCAAAACATTTGGCGTAGGTGGACAAAAGAGTATTTACATACCCAACAACAACGTTGCAAATGGATTGTTAACCATCAAAACCTCAAGATTGGAGATTTAGTTTTGATAAATCAACCAACCAACCCACTCCAATGGCCATTAGCTCGAGTGATTGAAATTTTTCCTGGACCCGATGGAATAGTTCGAGTGGCTAAAGTAAAAACATCTACAAACACATATGTGCGTCCAGCGATAAAACTGTGCCCACTACCCACATCTTAATATTTTTGAAGTGTGGACACTTCAAGGCGGCCGGTAATGTTCAGTACAATTGAACACAATTGGACATTTCCCTAACTAACATAAAGAGAGCTGGGAAAATCACAATTTTTAATCCAGTATCTTCTTATATAATACTCTTTTCCCATATTCTATTACAACTTACCCACTCCATATGAAATTTCTATTCTATTTCTTTTATTTTTAATTTAATACCATATGATAATTTCCATCTGCTTTATTTCAATTATTGTACTTTGTTTTTTCTTCCAAAACCACACACAAATTTTTCTCTTTTAAAAACAGTATCATGCTTTAATATTTTACCTCTGACATTTTGTCCCATTTCATTTTAAATATCTTTTCATTTCCACTCAATTAATTTCTTTTCATGTTTGACCAATAATTTCCCTTTTTTTCTTTTAATCCTTAATTGTAAAACCTATCTTGTCTTTTGATTGTGAAACCTATATCTCTCGATGTGTAATTTTTAAAAACATTGTGTGTTTTAATTGAACCATGATTAATATAATATCAAAAACTCAAATATGTGAACTTTATTTAGTGTTTTACCAAAAAGTGAACTTTATTCAGTGAAGAAGATGTCAGATTATGAACTATCAACCCTTGTCCCTGTTCCCCAAGCATGGTACCATGTTCCCGCCAGCCTCTCCTCAATGAAGACACCTCCTACGAAAAGTAAGCTATTCACTTGACTACTCATTTGGACTCAAGAGGTTTACTCTTTAGACATTTTTAAACTCTCAATAGAATTTTGATTTATTTGATGTTTTCAGAAGAATTAATTTAATTTGTGTTTAATAAAATATAATTTTATTTGTTCAATTATTTTCTTCTTGAATAATTTTGAGTTTAAATAAGAACTCTGGTCCTTCACAAAAACCTTATTTTTCTATTTGTTTATTTTTCAATTTATTGAATATGAACCCAACAGTACTAGTGTAAACCAAAGCCTGAATACCAAAGAAATGTCGGGAATCGTTGGTAAAATGGCACCAATCAACAGCCGACAAAATCGCCTATCATAGTAGCACTCCACTTTAAGTCCATTTCAAACTCGTTGGGATGTCCCCATACTTATTCGGTTCTGAATAAATTGGTATACACTGTTGTTTGAACAATGAAGTCAGTTTGCACTCTAAATATTTAGATATTATTTCTAGCTGACTTACCCGTGCTTTAAAACGGTACTAAAATTGCAATGCCAACCCGAGAAATTTTATGCCCCTCAGGTGAGCTCGTTTGCTACGCTCACTAGCCTCATACCAATATTTCCTCAATACTTTAAATGAGAACAGCTGTTTTTGTTTTTTTTATATATATAAATATTCCCAAATGTTTTCATGTGTTCATTAATAAAATTTTGCTCCCTTAATTACATGGTAATTTTGACGATGTCTGGGGCGAAGCCATATGGAGTTTGGGAGGATATCTTTAAGAGCTTTCAATAAAATATAAGGTTGTAGTTGTTTTGACTGCTGGGAATGCTTAAACAACTTGTGTTACAATTTAATAAACTACGTTTTGTATAGTGTTTACACGTTTGATTGGATGTAAATATTTTGTACCAACATAATCCAATGCCATGAAGAATACATTTTTAACAGCGGTTTATTTGAATTATTAAATTGAATTAAAGCAATTTTAACACAACGTACCTAAAGGTTGACAGTTGCACATTTTGATAATTCTGTTGTATACACACTTAATTTTCTAAGTTCAATACATCTGCAAGGCCACTAGGGCAAAGCTCAGAAGCTTATGAATAATAGGAATAATCATTTCTTAATCTTATCCTACATAAACAAAAGTATAGATTTACATAATTTCAGGTCAATCGGTCCAGTAGTCTTTGCGCCTATTCAAGGCAAGAAAAGATACATACTTTCATTTTTATAGATAGAGGTTAAAAAGTCATTTAAGGAAAATTGCTACTAAAAAATTTCTATCACAAGTATAAGTCTTTGTTTACATGTTTAAATACCTCTTCCACCCCAATACTCTCGTGGACGATCAAGTTTAAAAAAAACTACCTTTTTAAAAGGGAAGACGTATCGTGCTCTGACGTCTCTCCCTCACAAAGTAGCTTCAATGCCAATTTAATCATTTTGAAACATCTTTCAACATATTTATAGAGCGAAGCTTGGCTCCCCGGTACTAATTCTTATTTACAAATGTTGTTTTAATTTACGGCACGGCTGAAGATAGTAGATTGACTATCATAACGCCTTGCGTTAAATAAAAAAATAAAAATAAACAACTGAAAGTACATATGGGATTTAATTTAAATTTGAAAAAATAGCTATAAACTGTTTTCGTCGAGTCCGATGTTCCAAACAATATTTATAGGGGTCATAACTTAATAAATCAGAAGCGGAAAGTAACAATCATATGTACAACGCTTTTTTCAGAAAATCACATGTTTAATTTAGAGCGGGAACAAAATATCCTATACTCTTATACGAGCAATGTTTGCTTGTTTGCTTGCTTGCTTGCTTGCACAATTATCTCAAAAACGGCTCCGACGATTTCCTTCAAATTTTGGAATATGGGGGTTTTGGCCACCAGAAATCGATTGGAGCTGGTCCCATAGCTGGGAAAAATCCGGTTTTCGCGCTAGAGCCCTTCAAAGATCCCATGTTATCCTTATGGAAATTTTTTAACTGAACAAAAATCAGCTGATAACTGTAGATAAAATAAACCAATGTGTTACATCTTTAACCTGTGGTTTTAGGAAAATCATACCAATGTGCAGCAAACCTTCCGCCTGGCGAGTGAGCGGAGCGAACGAGCTTTGTGTGAGAAACGAAAGTAATAATTTTACCGAGCTTAAGCTCGGTCCCCCTGGTACTTATATTCCAAGACAATAATGTCGTTCAATCACTTTACAATAAAGTTTGTAAAGAGGTAGAAATAGTAAATGCATTTATTACAATATCATTATCAAAGTATAGGGGCAATAAAACCGTAAATGAGAAGAAATTGACAAACACAGAAGTTTCGGCGTCGGCGTTAACTTACTTTTACATTAGGTGTGCAACATGGTATGAAAAGCTTTCTCGTAAAAATGAGACAATATTTAAATTCCACTAAATTTTATTTTGGTGTTAATTATACTTGCCATTAATTTCATCTCCAAACCTGCAGTACCTTATTTTTTAAACATAATCATTGTTAAATATAATAAAATATTTTTTCACAGTTAGTAAAAAACATGCACGTTTAGAACAGCGACAACAGAATTTAATTCTATGGTCGCTAGTTTGGAAAGCATACACAAAACTTATTGTATAAAAAAAGTAAACCTGACAACATAAAATAATCCTAAATGAGGAAACAAATATCAAAATAAATATGAGTATCAATACATTTTAACTAGCTATTTTATTAGTACGGGCGTCCTTCGGTTATAGTTTAATTTTATTTACATACAATGTAAATAAAATTAAATAGCATAATGGATACACTCCTATAGCATAATGGATAGGCTAGGATGATTTACGAGACTGCATCATTTAATCAAATTATTCCAATAAGGCCCAGAACTCAGATATTGTTCTTACTGTTCGAATTTGAAGCTAGAATAATTTAAATTTAATATAATATATATTATTGAATTTTTACTCTATGTGTAAACAGAGGAAAACGTCTTTACGAATAACTTTAAATTTCACGTAGGCGAATTTTTTACCCCCAAAAAACTTTTTTATTACTAATTTGATTTCAATGAAATTCTCAGGTTAGATTTTAAGTATTTTAAACTAGGTAATAAACTATAATGGAGCAATTATTTTTAAGTATTAAAAAAAATTACTTTCCGGAAGTTGTGATAGAATTTTAGTTGTTTTTTTACTAATGTAGTTGCTATGATCAGTTTATTTTCCCCTATCTCAGCTGAGTTGTCGATGTCTGCTGAAGACAACATAATATTTTTAGATTTGTTTATATCTTCTCGCCGTCATGTTACGTTTTTACATAAAATTTAATTGATATTTTGACAGGCCTATTGGTTAAATTAAATAGAAAAACACCGATGTATACTTGTCGAAGTTATAATTATACCAAAAGATAGGCATGTTGTGGAATGAATTGATGTCGTATGGAATTATGCGATTAACTAATTTATGGGATACAACTAATATTTGGGAAAAAGATTTAAATTGAACAACTAATTAGAAAGTGTTAGTAGTGGGGGTACGCGGGAGCTGGGCCAGTTCAAGGTCACCCGAGCGATGACGTCATCGAGGTCAATGGCCTCACCGATGACGTCATCAATGACGTCATCACCCCTTACGTCACAGTAGTATAGATATGTTGCTCCTGCGCCATGAGTGGTGCGAGAAGTGCGAAGTAGAGGGAAAAAGCCACTTCTAAGCCGGAAGTGACGTCAGCTGCCACGGCAGCTGCAGGGGTCAGATGGTGTCAGCTGCCAGGGCAGCTGCAGGGTGCAGATGGCGAGAGCATATGCCCTCAATTTGAAGTAGAATTGGGCATGAATTAAAAGTTAGTTTAAAAGTGAAATTCAACTGTGTTAACTAAACTCTAACAGTTGAACAAAAATTAAGAGTCAGTTGAAAACTGAAATTCAACAGGTATAACTGGGGGCCTGGAAAGTATGTCAAGGCCATCCAGAGTAAGTTTTAAAAAAAGCCTACCCAACTACCACCAGAAATAGTTCAAAGTTGAACTAGTTGGTGATAGTGGGATAATTTATTTGTGCAATGGGAGAGGTGTTTATCGTTTGAAAGTTGACAATTGAATGAGAAGCGCCGCCTAGGGAGAGGGCTTATAAAATGGCAACCTTCCCCCACCACCCTTTCCCCCACTCCTTTAGACCAATAACCGGTCGCCAACTCTATGTAGTGAAACTGAACTAAACATGGCGGCCGCCATGGATAATTCTAACCTCAAACCTTAGCTCAGCTGAAGAGAATAGAGTAGTATAAAATAGGAATTGTGGTGAGAGCACTTATATAAGGAATAGTGGGGGTAAAATAAAAAAACTTGTTGAACACAGTCGATAGGTGTAACAAGTTCAAAGTTGTTGAAGTGTAACATAGAACGCAAAATGTCGTAAATAACACTATCATCAACATTAACCTGCGAAGTTGTTGAAGAGTATAATGGGTTAAAACTGTACTTCTTTCTAACTCTATTTAAATTAGTTCTACACTTTGAAATTGAAGGTTTAGAAGTACTTCGTAATATGTGTTGTGTTCGCAAAAGCTTTAATTTTAAACATTGTGCAGCCATCATAACTGATGTGTTACATTCAGAAGTTAAAAGAAGACTGAGGAAAAAAACGAAGTGTAAAGGAAATTGAAACAGAACACCATAGTAGTAATATTTGAGGTTAGAATTAACTAGACTCATTTAATGAAGTGGCTAGGAAGCCATATGCTGATGAATTGTAAATTGCATGTCAGAAGTAACGAAGCAGCCATAAAGTAAAGCTAACGAGAGGTGATGACTGTGTGGATGCAAGGCAATGAATGTTTGTGGCGCGATAAACTATCTCCCTTTATAGTGGCAGTAATAACCCAAGCCAAATGCCGGCAGATGCCGACCAACTACCTGGTTTTATAGCGGCAATTACTCCGGGCAGCTGCCGGACAAATGGTAAGAGAAGTAGGGGGTTTTGGGGCAATGACCGGAAAGGTCAATGACCCCCCCCCCAAAAAATGGAGCCCCCCCCCCTCCCCCCCCCGAAAAAATGAAGCCCCCCCCCTCCCCCCCCCGAAAAAATGGAGCCCCCCCCCCTTCCCCCACTCCTTCCCCCACTCCCTCAGGCCAATGACCGGTCACCTGGTCACCACCAGTCGCCGACTCTATGAACTAAACATGGCAGCTACCATGGATAATTCTAACCTCACTTGGATAATTTTAACCTCAAACCTTGGTTTTGAGTCGCTCCCCACTCTTCTGCTTAACTTTTACACTGCTGCGAACTGGACTGGATTGAACACTGTACTGGAGTGAAACAACTTCCCCCACCACTGGAGAATCCGAGGAGCGATAGGAGCCCGATCTTTGCGTTAGTCGCCAACAAATTTTCATAGCGAAAGGTTGTTGGCGATTCAGCAAGAGGTTTGAAATTAAACAAAACTAAAAGTTAGTTGAAAAACTGAATTGTAGATTAGAATTAACTGAATCCCATATAACCATCTTGTAAACGTCATATGCCAATGTAAGCCACATTATAGGTTAGAAGTAATTGAGCCTGGATAACAAACTAGCCATAACGTATAACTAATGAGAAGTGTTCAGCGCGAATGCGAGGTAATGAATGTTTGTGGCGCGATAAACTACCTGGTTTTATAGCGCTGGCAATTACTCCGGGCAGCTGCCGGACAGATGCCTGATGACCGACTTTCACTAGAGTAGTAAGAGAAGTAGGGGGTTTTGGGGCAATGACCGGAAAGGTCAATGACCCCCCCCCCCCCGAAAAAATGGAGCCTCCCCCCCCCCACTCCTTCCCCCACTCCCTCAGGCCAATGACCGGTCACCCGGTCACCACCGGTCGCCGACTCTATGAACTAAACATGGCAGCCTCCATGGATAATTCTAACCTCAAACCTATGCGCATGCAACAAGTACTTTGGATCGGAAGAGTGACTATGCTATTGCGCATGCGCCTAGTCCTGTATTACTCACTTTAGCGCTACTTCGCATGGATAATTCTAACCTCAAACCTTGGTTTTGCGTTGCTGCCCATGCGCCGCTCCCCACTCCTTCGCCTTCCTTTTATACTGCTGCGAACTGGACTGGATTAAACACTGTACTGGAGTGAAACAACTTCCCCCACTACTCGAGAATCCGAGGAGCAATACGAGCCTGATCTTAGCGTCAGTCGTCAACAAACTTTCATAGCGAAAGGTTGTTGGCGACTCAGCAAGAGGTTTCAAATATATAGTAGGCCTATATATATTTGAACTTCTTCTACTACGTTGCGTTTTTTAATGCAATGTGGTATGTGTGTGTGTGTGTGTGTGTGTGTGTTTAGTTTTAAGTTGTATTTAATTTAAGAAATAATTTGCGCATTGCGATGTTAGTTATAAGTTGGGTTTAGCATTAAGGTGTATTAATTTTAAGAGGTGTTTAGCATTAAGGTGTATTAATTTTAAGAATAATGATGGTATTTGGTTGTGTTGAATTATTTGGTTTTTAATAATGATGTGTTGGTACTAATAATTTATGTTTGTTTTGTGCATTTGTTTTGCCTTACAGCTAGATGTTAGGGGGTAGATTAACTGTAAATTCAGAAGTTCAGTTGAACTTCATTTAAAATGGGTGGGACATCCGCAAGCCGGACTTTTTTTGCATTTTGTTTAGGAATATGATGGGTGGGATTAGTTTGGGTGGGGTTAGAGTTGCGTTTCTGCATTAACTGTTCCAGTTTCCCTGAAATTAATGGTTACGGTAGACCCGGACAGGACCGTTACGGTAGACCCGGACGGTCCAGGGACCTCCCTTGCAGAACGTAACTAGTGGGTTGGGAGTGGGAACCGCTAGGCAAACAGGGTGGTGGGAACAGTATTACTGTTCCCATCACCTTGGATCATTATAAATCTTGAATGACCTTGACCCACTTTTGGAAGGGTCAATGACCTCCCCCCCCCGAAAAAAATGGAGCCCCCCCCAGAAAAAAATGGAGCCCCCCCCCCCCGAAAAAATGGAGCCCCCCCCCCCCGAAAAAATGGAGCCCCCCCCCCTCCTTTCCCCCACTCCTACCCCCACTCCTTCCCCCACTACTCCGGGTAATGACCGGTCATGACCTGAAACATTAAAATGGCTATAACTTGATAACGGATTGACGGATTTGGACAAGCGATACATCATTGAAAAGGTCTATGTAAGACAAACATTTTGGTAAAAGAAGAATGTGGTTATCTTATTTTAGTCAAAAGTTATGCGAATTATTTGAAATAAATAACTTCTCTTTCCCCTTTTCTCCCATCTCCCAGGTCAATAATCAGTCTCGGCCAGCTGCTACCCCTCTCATTTGCATATTGTTATAAAAGACGCACCGACTGCGGCTAACATTTCATTCTGATTCCAGACGTTACGCTGCGAACTTGGAGCCACAACCATGTCATCTCTGCCAACTACAACTTCTACTTCAACTTCTACTTCTACTTCAACTTCTACTACGGCTGTTACTGCACCTAAGAAAACTCTTCGTCTGAAAAATCCTCCTGACTGGTACAAGAAGCAACTTGAATCCCAACCTTCAACTTCTGGCACTATTCTTCCGCCTACCAAGACTTCTAAACTTCGAAGCATTTTTTCACCGCCTTCGCCTTCTACTTCGCTTTCAAACGACTCTACACCGCCATCAACCATCATGCCGCCTCCACAGAAGCCAGCTCCTCGTCCTAATACCCCTTCATTTGAAACTTTGCTTCATCGTCTTAGTACACCTGTCAGTCCACTGTCACCATTGCCTCCTACCCCACCACTTACTATGCCTGAAGACCACACCTATCATAAAACTAAATCCACTAAGCCTACTCCCAAACCTGCTCCTAAGCCTGCTCCTTCAGAGCAATTTCAATTATTACAAGAAGAGCGTCGTAGGGCATTTAGCCGTCCCACTACTTGCCCTGAAGTGCTCACCAGGGGAATTAAGAAAGGATCAGCTTGTGGGAGGAAATGTGTTAAAAACGAAAGTTTTTGCCGTGTACATGTCGTGAAACATTTTTTTGGACCACAACTGACAGAAACCCCCACCGTTGAAGACGATCCTGAAATAATATCCGTCAGAGGAGAGAGGCTTAAGAAAGGTTTGAAATATTTTTTTCTAAGTGTTGTTGACCACCAACACATTTTGGCAAAATGTAACGGCTTAAAATATAAAATTAGAGTTTGTGAGAATTTGTGTAAAGAGAAGAGATTTAACAATTTAGATTCTCAAGACTTTCTCCTCAGGGATAAAAAGGATCGTATTACAAGGTGGGGGCGTAAACAGTAAATTCACTTAGTTTTTTCCAAATTGTTGCTTAAAAAAATAATGGGGGAGAAACACAATGCGTTATAGCGTTGTGTTTCTCCCCCATTATTTTTTAACACTCTAAGTCTCGTGACCTACTAACCTACTTCCATCCAAGTAGTAAGAAAAGTACTTCCCCCCACTCCTTTGGGTCGATGACTGGTCACGGTCAGCTCCTACCCCTCATTTGCATACTATTATAAAAGCGGAGCGAGCGTTGGTCACCCCTTCATTTTTCTTCTACACGCCGCTCTTGTCGTTTCGTCTCTGCTGTTTACAATATTTCTTGCTTCAAAATGCCTCCTCATCTGAATGAAAATTTCAATTTTTCCGAAATTTCTGATGTTTTTGAAGAATCTGAAGACACTTTAAGTAATGACAGTGAAAGTGAAGATGATGAGGACGATGATGATTATACTGTTGAACTTAGTGAAGAACGTAAAGTCATAGCAATTGATCCACAATTTCCATTTGATACAATAGAAAAGTTTATGGCTGAAGCTAATAAATGGTTGGACTCAGGATGTTATGTACGAATTGACTCTTTTATATTATATGGTGATAGTCATTCTTTCCTTGTCACACCAAATGACAGAGACCGCATGTTGCAGTGGGCACAATCTATGATGGAGTGCTATGAACAAGGTGTGGACACTGGCGGCTATTTTCTTGCACAACTAGTGTAATAACAAAATTACCCTTCCCCCACCCTACACCCTATCCCTTTCAAATCCTATAAAGAAGGGGGAAAGGAGTGGGGGTTATAAAATGGTGGGGGAATGTGTATAAATGCAGGTTGTTTGAAGAGACTTTTATTATTGTGGCTTTAGCAGAAACAACATGGAGTTTAAATCTTCAGCAAAAATAAGGAACAACATAATAAAGAGAGAAATTCGCAAGAAAGAAAAGATTGAACTTATAAAATTACAACTTATAATTCCTTCCATTGAAATTGGATGTAGCAAAATAAAGACTTTGGTGAAAACTAATGAATATTTGTTACAATTGCTAAAAACAATCGAAGAGTTGAAGAGCAAGAATGGACATTCTACATAGTAAAATTTTAACATTTTAATATAAATAAGTAAACCCAAAAAAGTAGATGTAGAATAGAGAGCGAGGAATAGATCACTTTGTGGTAATGGACTAACATGCCACTTAGTGCTCTATTCCTCGTTCTCGCGTTAAATTGGATTACCTTGACCTATTTGTTCGACTGTTAGAATTTGGTTAACACTGTTGAATTTTGGTTTTGAACTAACTTTTAATTTATGCGAATTTTTAGTTCAACTCTAGTTAATTTATGCACAAATTTAGTTTAACCAAGTGTCTGTGCTGTAGCCATTTCCACCTAAAAGTAACTAGAATTAGTTGGGTGGGGGAAAGTTCGTTAAAGCTTGAATATAAAGAAATATATATTAAAACTCCAATGGGAATAAAGAACACGAATGAACAATTAGTTTATAGAAGGTTAATATTTTTGTTCAAAACGTTTGATTTTCTTGGATAGTGAAGAAGATGAAATAGTGGTGGGGGAACCGTTATAAAAGGAGGAACATGAGAGCCCATTTCATTTCTTGATGAAATTTCGAAGAGTAAACATCTCAACATGTATTGTTGCGATAAATGTTCGGAATCGTTTCACGATGAAATTCTATTAGACTGTCATAAAGAACTAATTCACAACAACCCAGAAGAAAAACAAGAACAAGAACAAGAACAAGAACAAGAACAACAAGAACAACAAGAACAACAAGAAGAACAAGATGAACAAGATGAAATAACTGCAACATCTTCAACTACTTTACCGAATCTACAAGTATTTGCATTACCCGGTAAAGTAGTAATGCATCATAAGATTCAAAATGAAAACTTGAAGCTAGAAGAATTTATTAGAGAAGCAAAACCAATCGTAAGTAACACTTTAAAAGAAGAATTGAAAAGATTGAACTTTCTTAAATTTGGTTTACTACTAGAAGCTATGTTTATAAATGTACAAGAAGAATTATCACCAAGAGGATTCATAACAAAAAACCGAACCATTATGGAAAGTTCAAACATTGATTCAATAGTAGAAAACTGTATAGAAGAAATATTAACAAAAATTCAGGAACACGAAGGAAGAGGATCCGGATGGAGTCTTACAAGTATTGAAGTATTAGATATAAGAGTTCATAAACATGGATATGGACTAATGGGATCTAGTTACATTCCTTTACCAAAAAGAATTGAAAATACAAAATCTTGTGTTAATGTTAAAAATGAGGACAATGAATGTTTTCGTTATGCAATGACAGCTAAATTTGTACCACTACTTCATGTGAATAGACCTAACCAAGAATATGAAAATCAAAGATTTAGATACAATTTTCAAGGAATCACTTATCCTGTATCACTGAAAGATATATCAAAATTTGAGAAGAAAAATCCCGGTACGTCTATCAATGTTTTTGCATTAGATAGTTCAAACAAAGTGTATCCTTTACGTATTGCAAAAGAAGAGCTACCAGATCATACGGATTTACTACTACTAACGCGAGGAGATGTATCTCACTATGTGTACATAAAGCAATTTGATCGTCTTGTTAATAAGCAGCTTTCTAAAGATCGACACAGAAAGTTAATTTGCAAGAGATGTTTCAATTTTAAACGAGTTGGGCTACACTCAAGAGAATGGTTACAAGAGCACAAAAGATTATGTAACAATAATTATGAAGCAAAGATTATTTTACCTTCGGAAAGCAGAGCATTTGTTACATTTGAAAAGGTTCATCATCAGTACCGTATTCCTCTAGTTGTGTATGCGGACTTTGAATCAACACTTGTTCCTGTTGAAGATGAAAATTGTGAAGCTAGAAAAAGTGTCAAGTATCAAATGCACAAACCAAACAGTTTTTGTTTAATGGTTAAATCAACATTATCAGAAGAACATTTAAACATATATGAATTAACTTCAGAACCTCTAGTATATCGTGGTGAAAATGTAGAAAAAATATTTCTTGATCACTTATATTCAATAGCTGGAAATGCACAAAGATTATATACAAATATTGTACCAATGAAACCGATGGAGGAAGAAGAAGAAATTCAACATGAAAATGCAACTCGATGTTTCTTATGCAAAAATGATTTTACTATTGAGAATTATAAAGTTAAAGATCACGATCACCTCACAGGTTATTACAGGGGTGCTGCTTGTAATAAATGCAACTTGAGCTATCGTTTACCACTATTTATTCCTGTGGTTCTGCATAACCTCAGTGGGTACGATGCTCATTTTATAATACCCGAATTAGGAAGAGACGATGGTGAAATTGATGTATTAGCTGAAACTTCAGAGAAGTTCATCAGTTTTTCCAAAAAAGTTGGAAACATGAAACTAAGATTCTTGGACTCCTACAGATTTATGCCGTCAAGTTTATCCAAACTTTCAGAAAATTTAAGGAAACAAGATTTCATCGAAACAAAGAAGATTGTAAATAACGACAAACTGGATTTGGTACTTCGGAAAGGTGTGTTTCCATATGGTTACATAGACAGTTTAGAAAGATTTAATGAAACATCACTTCCGGCTAAAGAAGAATTCAAAAGTAAACTTTATGACATGGACATATCTCAAGAGGACTATGATCATGCATGTAAAGTATGGAACAAATTAGGATTTAGAACATTGGGAGAATATTCAGATTTTTATGTTAAATTGGATGTAACTTTACTATGTGATATAATGGAAGAATTTAGAAATACATGTTTTGCGGCATATGGATTGGACCCTCTTCATTCGTACACTTCACCTGGATTAGCATGGCAGGCCATGTTGAAAGAAACAAATTGTAAAATACAACTTCTTACTGATATAGATATGGTTATGATGTTAGAGTCAGGAGTTCGAGGGGGATTGACGCAAAGCGTTACACGACATTTCAAGGCGAACAACAAGTATCTGCCCGATTATGATGCATCAAAACCAACAACATTCCTGGGTTATTTTGATGCAAATAACTTATACGGTTGGGCAATGTCGAATCCCCTTCCATATGATAATTTTAAATGGATAGATCCAGAATCGATTGGAAACATAATGGATATACCGAAGCATGGTGAAACTGGTTACATTTTTGATGTCAATTTTGAATATCCTGAACATCTTCATGATCAACATTATGATTTACCACTTCTTCCGAAGACTGAAATTTCCCCTACTGGAAGATGGCCAAAATTAATGATGACATTAACCGACAAGTCTCGATATGTTGGACACTACTGGATGATACAACAAGCTTTAGACTTAGGATTGAGAATTACAAAAATTAATCGAGTACTACAATTTTCTCAATCTTGTTGGTTAAAACCTTACATCGACAACAACACAAGAAGAAGAGCCACCGCTACATCAAGTTTTCAAAAAGATTTTTTCAAATTAATGAATAATGCAATATTTGGCAAAACTTTGGAAAACAAAAGGAAACATAAGGATATCAAATTGGTAACTGATCCAGTAAAATTACAGAAATTGGTGCAACAACCAAACTTTGGTTCATCTGTAATTATTAATGAAAATCTAGTTGTTATTTCCATGAACAAGAAGTCAGTTAAAATGGATCGTCGTTTGTATCTTGGAATGTCAATCTTGGATATTTCAAAAACACATATGTACGAGTTTCATTATAAGAAGATGGTTAACTATTATGGAAGAGAGAACATTGGTATTGCATATATGGATACGGATGCACTAATTTACTGGATTAAAACAAATGACATGTATGAAGATCTACGCACCTTTATATAGAAAGATGATTTCGACTTTTCCGATTATCCTAAGGATCATCCAAATTACGACTATGACAGAAATAAGAAAGTATTGGGAAAATTTAAAGATGAAACAAATGGTGTGCCGATGATGGAAATTGTAGCATT
Organism: Neoaliturus tenellus; assembly: GCA_030545055.2. Lineage (NCBI taxonomy): Eukaryota > Metazoa > Arthropoda > Insecta > Hemiptera > Cicadellidae > Neoaliturus > Neoaliturus tenellus. Next base: position 135,238,443 of record CM061531.1, on the reverse strand, counting down.
AATGTCCAAACTGTATTCATTTCAACTGTACATAAACGAGAGGAACGAACATCAAGTCACGAAGAAGGCCAAAGGAATAAAAACTTCTTTCCTGAAGAAGAACGTACAGTTTGAACATTATAAAAGATGTTTGTTTGAAAATGTTGAAACAACTGCAACGTTCAACACTATTAGAAGTTATAATCATCAACTTTTTAGTGTCAAACAAACAAAGTGGGCATTAAGCTACAAAGATGACAAGCGCCATATTTTAGAAGATAAAATTAATACTTTACCATTCGGCCACTACTCTCTAAACCCTATCGACCAGTAAACCTATTCTTCGTCCTCTACCTTCTTCCTTTTTCCTTTCCGTAAAGAAGAGGGGACATGGCAAGCCCAATGCCATGTTCCCTCTTTTTTACACTAATATGAAATGGCCTTGACCTATATTCAAACTATATAAATGAGAATAAACTATTTTATGGATCAGTATTTTTACATGCGGTGTACAAGCAACATCTGAAGATGGAAAGTGTGAAGGACAAGATTGTAAATGAACTAAATAAACCAGCAAGAAGAAGATTTCCAAGAAGAAGTACAATCATTAAAGGAATGAATGATCTTTATCAAGCTGATCTCATTGAAATGATACCGCACAGTAAATTAAATAAAGGATTTAAATATATTTTAACAATTATAGACTGTTTTACTAAAATAGCTGACGCTTTACCATTGAAGGATAAGACTGGTAAAAGTGTTACAAAAGCTATGGAAACCACAATACAAAGAAATAAATTTAAAATTAAACATCTACAGACCGATGATGGAAAAGAATATTTTAATAAAGACTTTGGAGCTTTGATGAAGAAATATCAAATAAATCATTATTCTACAAATTCTGAAGTTAAAGCTTCAATAATTGAAAGATTCAATAGAACATTAAAAGGTGCGATGTATAAACAATTTTCAAAAAGAGGATCATACGTGTGGTATGACATATTACCACAACTTATAAAAGAGTATAACAACAAATATCATCGTACCATTGGAATGAAACCTATCCAGGTAAATAGTGCTAATGCCAAAATTGTATTACAACGCATTAAAAATAATACAACACCGAAATTGGAAAAATTGCAACCAAAGAAGTTCAAGGTCAACGATAAAGTTCGTATAAGCAAATACAAAGGTGTATTTAGTAAAAGATATCTACCAAATTGGACTAATGAAGTATTTACAATTTATAAAGTGCAACCAACTATACCTGAAACTTATTTATTAAAGGATAACAAGGGTGAATTACTTCAAGGTGGATTTTACGGACACGAATTGTTGAAATCAACAGTCGGTGATGTATATCTTGTCGAGAAGATTTTACAAAGGAAAAAGGATATGGTTAAAGTCCGGTGGTTAGGGTTTGATAAAAGTGAAGACTCTTGGATTCCTTCAAAAGACTTAGTATAGTTGTTTAATAGCTCATTGTGTGTTTAACCTTTATACAAGATGGAGATTGTACAACAAAAAGATCGATTTAATATCAATAACATTGATGAATTGACAGTTGACAATGATAAGTTAAATCATGGAAAACATGGTGAATTACTACCAAATACGATAAGATGTCTAATAACTGGTCCTTCAAATTGTGGAAAAACTAATGTTGTTTTTAACCTTATAACTAATCCTAAAGGATTGCGTTTTAACAATATATACATTTTTTCAAAATCATTGCAACAACCAAAATATCAATTATTGGATAAAGTACTTGCAAGTGTACCTGAAGTAAATTTTTACAAGTTTAATGCCAGTGAAACAATTATGCAACCAAATGAAGCAAAACCATTTTCTATTTTTATATTTGACGATGTTTCTTGTGAAAATCATGACACAATAAGGAATTATTTTGCTATGGGAAGACATCATAATATTGATAGCATTTACATTGGTCAAACATACAGTAAAATTCCAAAACAACTTATGAGAGACAATGAAAATATGTTGATCATCTTCAAGCAAGATGAAACAAATTTAAAGCATATATATAATGATCATGTAAATGCGGATATGCCATTTGAAAAATTTAAAGAGATGTGTGGCAAAGCATGGAATGAGAAATATAGCTTTCTCGTTATTATGAAGGAAGAAGATATTAAAAATGGTAGATATCGTATAGGGTTGGATAAATTTGTATTTATGCGTTGAACTACCGATGCTACATCTAGTTACACGTTGAACTTCACAGTGTAAACATGGTGAATCAAGAAAAACTATTGAAAGAAATAAAATCACTCAGTGATTCTATTAGGATGAAGAATCGTGCATTGAGGATGGGTTTAAGTGAAAGAGAAGAATTTCTAGAGACTACATTTAAACCTATTACGGAACCTTTAAAACAGATATCAGAAACTATTGGTAAACCTCGTTATGAAGGAGATGTTTTACTACCAGTTTCTAAACAAGAAGTACAAGCATTAAAAAAAGAAGAAGATGATGATTCATATACAAGTGCTAGTGAGCAAGAAGAAACAAAAGAAGAAGAAGAACCAATTGTTGAAAAGGAAGAAGAACAGCCAATACCAGAAGCAGAACAATCTATTCCAAATTTAACTCAATTGAGTAGCGATATATTACAACATGGACCTCTTGGAAGAAAATATATAATGAAAATGCTACATGACATGAAATCAAACCCAAATTTGAGTAGATCACACATATACGGAGCAAGAATTGATGGGAATGAATTAAAGATCGGCGATTCAAAGCTTGAAATAACACAAGACGATTACATCATTATTGGTGAGCATAAATATAAAGGAACAAAAGGACTATATGAATTAATTTTTAAAAACATACCACTAAGATATTCATCCAAGGATTTAAGTGTTTTTAAGGAGATTTTACAAAATACTAACGCTCATAAAAGAAACTACTTAAAGGATGCAATGATTAATCGTTCACGTGCAACAAAATATAACATCGTTATAAAAAAGTTGTTTCCTCCACGAAAATTGCCAACATTACGTACTGCACCAGCGGTGAGACAACCACTGAAAAGAAAATCTCTATCACTTATGGATTTATCACTTCTTGAACAACATGGTAAAAAGAGTAAAGGAGATACTTCAACATCTGGTAAAGGATTGATGAAAAATCTATACAATACAAATGTGATTTACTACAACGACATCAATAAATTGGTTGATAGAATGAGACTATTGCATGAAGCCATGGAAGCTGGTCATACAGGTTTAAATAATGAATGGGTAGCTCTGATTGACGAACTCAGGAATCGCGGCATAATTGTATAATCGTCCGCGGATATATAAGAGTTGCAGGCATATAATGTGTCAGTTCCAACATGAGCGTTGACAAGTTCGGACGTTACTCCTTGTTAGGAGTGCAAGTTGGAGAAAACAAAAAAAGAAGTGGATTACCGCAAACACCCGAAGGTGACTATAACATAAATAATAAACGTTTAAAGTTTGTTAAAGATCCAGAAGAAGATGGAGATGCAACAAATTTAAAAACAGTAAAGGAGGAAACATCTACAAGTTTAAAACTCGACAACAACCAACTGTATGATGCAAAATCTCACAGGGTTATTAATGTTGCAAAACCAGTCAATAATGGAGATGTTGTTAATAAAGGCTATTTTTTATCTGCGATGGAATATGCTTTACTGTTGGAAAAGACTAAAAGTGGAAAAAAGTACAATGCTTTAAATTATAAAATAACTAATGTGGCAGATCCAACCGAGGATACAGATACAATCAATAAGCGTTATTTGCACTCTGTAATACCAGAAAAGAAAAAAGATGGATTTTCCTTCTATAAATATACTATAAACGATATTGGATATCCTAAAGAAGAAAGTGATGGTGTTAATATAAAATACATTAAAGATAATTGTATTTTATATAATGGTGCTGTTATTGATTGTCATGGAAAAGTGTTGTCCAATCTGAAAGATGGTTCAACTCCATCGGATGCTGCTACCATGAAACAAATGAATGAAAGCTTGAAGAAAGGAACATCCGCTTTTGTTAAACAAAATCAGGTAGTGTCAAAGACAGGTGATGAATTTATGCAAGGAAGTGAAAAGTTTACCTTACTACAACTACAAAATGACAAGTGGGATGGAAAAAGTAAAAAATTGTCAAATATAAGTTTAGGCACGGAAGAACATGATGCTGTTATTTTTACACAAGTACCACAACTATCAGCTGATGGTGTTAGTTTTATGTGTAAAGGTAAACGTTTAACCCTAGTAAAATCTGGTAAAGATGATCATGATTGTGTTGTTTTAAAACAAACTATAGTTTTAGATAAAATAAATAACGTATATGATGGAAAAGGTATAAGAATATCTAACATATCAGCAGGAATAGCTCCGAATGATGTTGCTACTATTAATCAAGTTATAGCAACCTCTAATAACGATCCATCTGTGTATACATGTAATGGTAAACGTATCACAAATCTTGATAATCCTCAATATGACAAAGATGCTACTAATATAGAGTATGTAAAGAATCTTGTAGGTAATGTAGTTATTGATATGCATAATCATTTGATTAATGCATCGATGAAACACAATAAAATCGAAGATTCTCGGAGAAACCAATGGATTAAAGATGAAATCATTGATAGATACTAGTAAAACTTTTGAATATTTAAGTATGGAATACACAAAAAAGGATTCATTATCATAAAGTATTTCATAGAGTGAAGACGTTGGTTACATAAAACAGCATAATGAAGACCGTATCGCTCAGTCGTCGTCAAGACAGCGGCAAGAGAGGACGTGGTTTAACATCAGCTGCATTATCCCTGCTCAGACGGATTCCAATTGGTGCTGTTGTGAATCGAGCGATAGACGCTTTACCATACGAATTACATCTGCCCGGAGGTTATCAATATTGTGGACCTGGAACTAAGTTGGCAAAACGTTTAGCAAGAGGAGATCCTGGAATTAATAAATTAGATCAAGCTTGCAAAGAACACGATATAGCATATTCAAAGTATAAAGATTCAACAAATAGATCAATAGCAGATAACATTCTAGCAGAAAAAGCTTGGCAAAGAGTAAAATCAAGTGACGCAAGTATTGCAGAAAAAGCAGCGGCTTGGGCAGTAACTACAACCATGAAGACAAAAGCAAAGTTAGGTAGTGGAAGACGCAGAGGAAGACCTGCAAAGAGAGGCGCTCCCAAAAGAGGTGGAAACATTAAAAAAGGGCGTCGTAGAACTCGCAAGGCAAATGTAAAGAAGACTTCTGTTTGGCAAATGGTAAAAAACGGAGCAGGTTTATACCTAAAACCGTACCGTGTGTACTAAATAAGAAGAATCAATTGATAATTCCAAATAAAGCCTTAACAAATCATCAGTTAAATGATTATGTAAAATGTTTGAAAATACCATTCTTTCGAGGAGTTTTTATGAAAGATGCATTACCAACTAAAATATGGAAAAATGAAACTGGAATCGTAAATTTGGATTCCACCTATGGTCCAGGCACTCATTGGGTATGCTATAAAAAACTCGGACAAACCATTTACTACTTTGACAGTTTTGGCAATCTACCACCGCCAAAAGAACTGCAACATTATTTTCGAAACTCCAAAAACATTTTTTACAATTACAAAAGAGAACAACCTAACAATACTGAAATATGTGGGCATTTATGTTTGGAGTTTCTAGCGAAGAGTGTCAGTCAGCTTTAAGATGTCATCGTATACAGTGTCACTGAGTGGAAATTCATCCACATTGAAAAGTACGCTGTTTCCAGCATTGCGTCTATCCAAGGAAAGATTATGGGAAGCGGCATTACTTGATTTGACTACCTACAACTCAATTCCCAATGTTACGGAAGGAAAGAACAATTTACTACATTATTATGAAACTAAGGATGCTTCAGGAAAATACTCAGAATTGAAAATAATTACATTTCCTACTGGAGCATATGAAATTGATGACATAAACCAATTATTACAGAAACAACTTGGAGAAGACAATATCACCGTTAAAGGAAACAACAATACTTTAAAAGCAGAAATAACTTCCAAATATTATATTTATGTTGGCTTGGAAAACTCTATTGGCAGTTTACTTGGATTTACAGATACCAAAAAAGAAAATCTTAACTCCTGGAACTACTCATTCAGGTGATTCAACTGTAACAATATTGAAAGTAAATAGTATCGATGTCACATGCAACATTATACACGGATCGTATAGAGATGGAGTTAATCAACATATTTTACATACATTTTATCCAACAGTAGCTCCCGGTTTTAAAATTGTTGAGAAGCCACAAAACTTGATATACCTACCGTTAAACACCAGTTTCATTTCAGACATCGTACTGAACATATTGGATCAAGACGGTCATAGTGTTGACTTTAGAGGAGAAACAATTACTGTACGGATACACATTAGAGCAGCAACATAAAAGTCAACATGGGATTATCATTTAAACCACAACGGAAGAGTCGGGAGCTCAGTAGCTCCTCGACATTGGAAGAGTTAACATCGGACAACATTCGTTTTCTACAGAAGATTGGATTGAAACTTAACAGAGATGGATATCCTGGATATATCTCAAGGACCAACGTTCGACGAAACACTATGGGAGAAGGAATATCACACGCACAACCCTTACACTTCATCAAAATTAAACAATAACGATGAAATAAGGATTCCCATTCAACAACAAGATATTTACACGTTACCGTGTGAAAGTTACTTGTACATCGAAGGACGGGTATTAAAATTGGATGGAAAAACTGCTTCAACAGTTCCTTTTATAAATAACCCGATGGCATATCTTTTTGATGAAATAAGATATGAAATATCAGGGGTGACGGTTGATTCAACAAAAAAGGTTGGTTTAACAACGACATTGAAAGGATTAACATCATTAACACCGCATGAGAAGAATTCAATAGTCACCGCCGGATGGGTTGCCCCCGATAAAGACACTATAACACCAGCTTCCAACGGTCACTTTGATTTTCATGTACCTTTACGATTGCTTTTGGGATTCGCTGAAGATTACAAACGGGTAATAATAAATGTCAAACAAGAATTAGTATTACTCAGATCTTCAACTAATAAGGACTTAATACTTGCAGACCCTGCAACTACGGAAGATAAACTGGAATGGCAACTACAGTTGGATAAAGTTGTTTGGAGAGTACCTCATGTAAGATTGGCCGATGAACATAGAATCCTATTATTGAGAAAGTTAAAATCTGACCGTGATATTGTGATGCCATTCCGAAGTTGGGAATTTCATGAATACCCTACACTACCTCAGACAGAACGACAAACATGGACCGTCAAGACATCAACTTACTTGGAACGAGCAAGGTACATAATACTCGGTTTTCAAACTAAGCGAAAAGATGTTATCACTGCAAATGCTGGTCAATTTGATCACTGTAAAATAAAGAATTGTAAAGTTTTCCTAAACTCTCAATTCTTTCCCTATGACAATTTGAATGTCATGTTCAGCAAAAAACGTTTTTCCATTTTATACGATATGTATGCAAGATTTCAATCGTCATATTATGGAAAGACTAATACACCACTATTATCACCTGACCAGTATTATTCCAAGGCTCCAATAATTGTAATCGATTGTTCAAAACAAAATGAATCGGTAAAATCATCAAGTGTGGATATAAAAATTGAAATGGAATTTGAAGAACCAGTAGCGGATGGAACTTCGGCATACTGTCTAATTCTACATGATAAAATAGTTACTTACACACCGCTCACCGGAATTGTGAAGAATGTACTTTAAGAAGAATTAATACAATGACTGCAGATTTTTGAGGTTAGAATTATCTACCTTAACTTTTGAGGTTAGAATTTTGTTTGTAAAATACAAGTTGAAAACAAACAATTATGTAATTGTATAAATTTCAAGGATTTTACGAAAAATATAAAAGCGAGAAAATAATTAGTGGAAACTTCATTCTATCTTCAACCGTCGTATGGGAAACATCATTCGCAAGATGAATTCTACTAACGGAGAAGAAAATACACCTCTAATGGATGATAATAGTTCAGATATAGAAAAACAAGTTGAACGAGAAATGGACGAGTTCCTAAAGTTTAACAAACATAAGAAGAGAGAAGAAGAAGAAGCTGAAAAAGAAGTAAAAAGGAAGAAGGTTGAAGTTAACATTACAACCAATATTTTAACAGAAGTATTTCTTCGGATTATCTACCCAATTTCTTCATGCATGACAAAAAGTATATCAGTTGGAATTTTAAAATCAATGGATTATTCACCAATTGTTATTTTAAATCATGGAAACAAAATGGTTACTTTCAGTGAAACTACTTGGGAATCTCTCATGAAACATTTACATCTTTTGGAGTGCTATTTAAGTAACAACACTTTTGGAAGAAGAACAAGATTAAGTTTATTGGAATCAAATATTGAAGTTGATATAGTAAAACATCGTGGAGGACAAATTGTTCGCTTCAGAGATTTAACTACACATAATGTTAAATTATATTTCACTAAAGAAGAATTTTACACTTTAAGTTGTACTACAGGTCCCGTCACCAGATATTTGAAACAACTAATATTTTCAAGTGCAATAATTAAAGACTATCTAATTGATACATTGGACAAAAAACCTTTTGTTCCAATTTTATACGGTCCTGTAGATACTTCAATCTTTAATAGAATACCTCAAGAAGTTGAAATGTGGAGACAATTAAACAACTATCACACCAATTTTAATATTGATGAAGTGGCACAAGAAGTGAAAGAAGAAGAACAATCCTGTCTGTTATAAACATCGGCTCATTCAATTTTTAAGTCAGTTGTTAGTAAGACTTCATCATGAATAAACGGGTTTCGTTTTCTAATGCGCCACATATAATGGAAGTTAAAAGAGGTATAATTGAATTTCAAGCTTTCCGAGGAAATGATGGTAATTTTATTATTAAAGAATTAGTAATCTTGGACATGAACACATCAGTAGTTTATCATTATTTGTTCAAACCTCCAGTACCATTTAATAAACTAACAACTAAAGCGAAAGTTACAAACAAATGGTTGAACAAACATTTTCACAACTTAAGATGGGATGAAGGTTTCATTAATTATAACATGATGCCGCACATTATGAATCATTATTGCAAAGAGTTTAAAATTATCTACACAAGGGGATTGGAAAAAGCAAATTGGATACAATCATTTACAAGCAACGAAGTGATTAATGCAATAATTGATAAAGATTTCCAATGCTACTTCAACGAACTTTGTATTTCATCAAAAAGTTTTAAACATCGAAGGTCGCAGTGCGCTTTAAAGAATGCCTACCGCTTGAACAATTTCCTTCAACAAAGTGGTGGGTGTAGTGTCAGTAGTGGGGGTAGTGTCGATTATAAAAGCGAGAGCGCTACCATGACGCAGCATGAGTATTACTCTAACCTCCGAAGAGACAACATCTCCAACGGACATTCTTATTAACAAGAAGATTAACAACAACATCAAGATGGCATCACAGAACTTACTTCAAAGTTTAGTTGATCAGTTCAACGCTCATTCTAAATCATCAATTCTACCTACAAAGAAATGTTCTGAACTAAAAGAAGAAAAACACTACATCATTCATACGATCAAGAAAATGGAAACTTCAGTAGGTGATGCTATTAATTGCACATTGAGCGAGGCTCCATATACAGTTGGTGACGAACCAAAATTTCAGATCTTCCTACCAAGACGCTTTGTACAACTTCTTCAAAATGAAGATCTTCGTGTAGTTCAACCCGGCGCACTCTATTTGGTTTCGCACGGACCAAGTGGAAACAACTCAACTGAACTAACTATTCATGTAACACCTACTACTGATTAGTTTGTACATAACATTGTAACTATTTGTTTGTAATTGTTTTTCAATAAATATAATATAAAAAAAAATAAAAAAAATTAAAAGAAGCAACATATTGTGATGTCTTTGTACATTACAATATGTTGCTTTTTTTAAAAATTCCACGGGATGACCTTGACCCACTTTTGTGTGATTATAAAAGCGAAAATCTACTTGTAAAATTCATCAGTCTACGACTACCTTTCGTACCGTACACATCTCGCTCACTCTATCGCTTAATATAAAAACTAAAAGATGTCTCTCAAAGTCAAGTGTGCATCTTATGATACCAACACCATTACAACTTTTGAACAACTCGAAGATTTAACCAACGAAATGCGAGTTTTACTTACCGGTGGTTATCACTTAACTGTTGATGTTAGTGCTACTAATACAAGGATGTTCACTAAAACAAAATATTGCGATGATGAAATATTTTTTTCTACACAACCTACAACTTCTTCATCGCCAGCTGGTCAACATAACGTCAAGTTCCAGAAGTATTACCAATGTTGAATAACTTTTGACAAATAAAATTACAACTAAGGAATCACATGGTCAATGTGAAGTTCATAAAAAGGATGTGACAGTTGGATAAAATAATCATTCACTTCTCAGCTCTTGCCACAACAAGACCTATTCTACAAAATGTTATACAGAATGATGATTGAACTTGATGGGAAAATCTATGGAAAAGATTACAACACCGTTGAACAAATGACAGAAGATTTAGAAATATTAACCCGAGAAGGATATCAGGCTAAATTAATTTTAAAATTTCCTGAAGTACATCCACTATCAACTGAAGAACTTATCGCTATGGCTAAAGCGGAGAGAGAGAAAAAGTCTGAAGAAAACAAACAGAAACAGACAAAGTCTGAAGAAGATAAACAGAAATAAACTTTTTAAGTATCAACATTCCTTACATTAGTAAGGTATAATTTTTTAAAACTCCATTTGGATGACCTTGAAATTACCCCTACCACTTTTCATAGTACATAAAACTCGCTATTCATCACTATAAACTCTTATTCTTTCACTAGACTCCGCAGCATCAACATGGAAGAGCAAAAATACAAGTACAAACCTCGTTACTGTTGTGAACAACAGTGTACAGATTTAGGACCAATGATGGTGGATGGGTTAGCTTGTACTAAATGTGAATTCTTCGGATCTTGTTACTGCAAATGCAAAACAAAACAACTACCGCCACCGGAATTGCGAACTTTCAAATTTTACAAATCAAGATATTTTCATACATGTTGTCCTCAAAGGTGTTTCAAATTTCACCCTCTATATCTTGCTCATTGTCAACGCACCAATTCTCATCAAGATGATTTTTGTACACATATGATAAAAAGATGTAAATACAGATCAGATTGGTATTCCGATCCTGTAGAACCATCAAATGTGTAATTTCAGTTTTACACTCTTTTTTAAAACTTCAATTGGATGACCTTGAGATTTCCCCCACTACCGGTTCTAATTTTTATATTATATTATATTCAACTTTAAATCATTTCACTTCCAACACTCTAACTAACAACATGGAAGCAAAATTTATCAAGTTTGAACATATAATAACTGAGAGGGAGGAGATGGAAGAATTGTTTCAAAACTTACTTTCTATCATGGACAAATATCCTATGAGATGGTTCAAAATTGTGGTTCAATATTTAAATCCTGGTGAGTTATTTTCTTCATCGTCATCTTCACAGAGTGAGGAAGACGAAACAACTAATTCAGTTAGAATAATTGAATTAAAAGATGAAGAAGAAGAACTTACCGTTTTATTTGATCATAAGCTCAAGGTCGCCATTATATAAGCCCCCTCCCTATGTGCCGATCCTCATTCCATCCCCAACTCTCAAACGATGAACAACTCCCCTTTGGCCCGAATGAATTCTAGTTTTGAAATAAACTCTAAACAAGAGTTACAAGACATTTTTAATATTTTACAAGAACTTGTAGATAATTTTACAACCATCAAAATGAATTTGGAAATAACATACGATTGTCCTATTTGTGATAAAGTTGAAAGTTCGGACGAAGACAGTTTACTAAATCTAACTCCTGCACCATCTGGCACTACTGATGGTAATAATGAAGAGCAAAATATTTCCCCCACCACTTCTTTATAATTCTTCGTTCCCCCCACCACTTCTTTATTTAACTAACATTTCTCGCTTTCACTTCTCATTCCGTCTTCGACTTTTGAACTATCAACATCACTTGTTTTTAAAATTTCAAACACTAATACAATCATGATGGATATGATGGATGAAGTTCCCTTCATAACTAGAATGGAAGAGGATAAATTGAAATTGGAAATTAAACGATTGGAAATGGAACGGGAAAACCAACTCGAAATGTTACGTTTGTTCAAGCTTTTCAAATACATCATCTGGGGACTCTGCATTTACCTTCTCATCGTCGTTGGTGTTTGCATTTACAACTCTGTAGTTCATCACAAAAGTTCAACTTGTTTAAACTCTGCTGTTGCACATTAATTGTATGTTCACAAATAAAATTCAAAAGTTACTTCAACCTATCCCGCTATCACCAACTAGTTCAACTTTGAACTATTTCTAGTGGTAGTTGGATAGGCTTTTTTAAAACTTACTCTGGATGACCTTGACATACTTTCCAGGCTCCAGTTATAACTGTTAAATTTCAGTTTTGAACTAACTTTTAATTCATGCCCAATTCTACTTCAAATTGAGGGCATATGCTCTCGCCATCTGCACCCTGCAGCTACCCTGGCAGCTGACACCATCTGACCCCTGCAGCTGCCCTGGCAGCTGACGTCACTTCCGGTTTAGAAGTGGCTTTTTCCCTCTACTGTGCGAATTTCCTAACAGTCCTGCAGACCTATTTTTAACCGATTTCCGGTGATTTTTTGCCTACTTCTTGGCAATTTCAAAGCATTTTTAAGGATTTCCGAGGCATAAAAAATTGATGGGGCCACGAGGAAGTGCGAATTTCCTAACAGTCCTCTCCTGGGCCATGAGGAAGTGCGAGAAGTGCGAATTTCCTAACAGTCCTGCAGACCTATTTTTAACCGATTTCCGGTGATTTTTTGGATACTTCTTTTCAATTTCAAAGCATTTTTAAGGATTTCCGAGGCATAAAAAATTGATGGGGCCACGAGGAAGTGCGAGAAGTGCGAATTTCCTAACAGTCCTACAGACCTATTTTTAACCAGTTGTCAGTGATTTTTGCCTACTTTTTGTCAATTTTACAGCACTTTTCAGGAATTCCGAGGCATAAAAACATTGATAGAGGAGGGTGACTGCGCCATGAGGGGGTGCGAGAAGTGCGAATTTCCTAACAGTCCTACGTAAGGACTAGTCCCGTGTAAGGACTATTGTATTTAGATAGTCCCGCGTGAGGACTAGTCCTGTGCAAGGACTATTGAATTTAAATAGTCCGGGGTGGGGACTATTACATTTAAATAGTCCGGCATAGGGGCTGTTGTATTTAAATAGTCCGGCGTAGGGACTATTGTATTTTAATGGCCCAGCGCAAGGACTATTATATTAAAATGGTCCGGCGTGGGGACTATTGTATTTAGATAGTCCGGCGTAGGGACTATTAAGGACTATTATATTTATAGTTCTGTGTATGGGTTTTCACCGTACAAAAGCAATAAAAAAATAGCGATTAGAACAAATAAGTTTTCAACCATCGTCTTCTTCATCAGAATACTGTAAGTACCCCAGCTGATCTAAAATTCCCACATGACCTGGATAGTCTTGAAAGGGTATCTCAGACAATATACAAACATTATCGTCACCATCCGACATTTCATCTTCATAATCGGGATCAGCCAACAGATCAATTCCGCATCTTGTAACTTTAAATGATGACTTGTGACTCAGAAAACACAGCGATTTAAAACACTTATCAGGTAATTCAACAGCTTCATTATTCGCTTCTAGTTGAACTATGCGATCGAACCCACAATTATAGCAGTATATTATCTTAGCATCCTTTATTTCTCGAACCGCAAACTTTTCTTTAGCTGTTAGTGCTCTAAATTCTTTAGGCTTGTAAACGATAGCTTTTGGAACGTAACCCAGCTTGCTATGTATTATTTTCCATTTCACCGCTTTAGGTAGACCTCTCATCCAGCGTTCCAGTTTTCCAGGTTTGCAAGGTTTTTAAACGGATATCACGTATTTATCTTCATCAGTGAACCAATCTCTATTTTTCAAATCCATAATGTTTACAACTACTATATGTTTAATCAACTTTTGATTTCAACAAATTATTAAGGGGGTGGAAAAAAATAAATTTAAAACACATTTCCAAGATATTAATTATTAAAATTTAAATAGAAAAAATAACGTACAACATGGTATTTATTAATTAATCCCAGTGCTTCCGAATCCGCCGTCATTTCGTTTGGTTTGTTCAACTTGGTCTAATCTGATACAGGGCGGCTTTTTATACATTTCGCAGATGATCTGCGCAATCCTATCTCCACGACACACTGGGAAATCGGTATCGGAATTGTTCATTAAGATAAAACCGATAGCCGACATTCCCCGTATAGTCACGATCTATTACACCAGCATTTACACTGATACAATGTTTGAGGGCTAGACCGGATCTTGGTGCGATCCTCCCGTAGCAGTCATCGGGAAATTTAAAAGTTAAATCGGTTTTTATTAATTGTTGCCCCCGCTTTGGAACGATGTAATCATACGCACTTTTCAGATCAAGACCGGCCGCATCAGATGATCCGTTGGACGGTTCAAATGCGTTTTCAGTCAAGCAATAATAACCGTAGCTTTCAGCCATTATTGATTCCCAATGTATGCATAATGGATTTCCACATCAAATAAATTAAACGGGGCATTTTCAAAAATGTATTTAAATTATGTTTTTTAAAAACTATTTTTATTCGTCAACCTTAAACTCGATATTGTGCTTGAATTTATTATCTGAAAGTGTTATTTTACCGTTGTACAACACATAGAGTTTTCCCTTATAATTCAACAGTTGTTTGATATAGTTATTCGTCAACCTGTCATTCCAGCTTTCGGGAAGATAGAATTTCACATCATCGCATGTGACTAATATTCTCATACCATATAATGAAGAGATTTTATCCATATTTTCCACCAAATTTTTTTTCCCGACTTCCAGGTCACCCACCCTGATGTAAGAGTTTCCGTTGATTTCTTTCAGTAAATCATTAAAGTTAGGACCGTTCATTTTTACCTATACAAGGAATAACACTTTGCGGCGTCAAGAAAAAAATAGAAACTGCCGATTTTCAATAAATTAAAAAATACTACACCCGAATCAACTCCAAAAAAATATGTACATTCGAATCGAACATTTGAAATAAATTATTATTTTGGTCTGTAATGTTAATGTTGATCTGTTGGATTTTATTCAATCCTTTTTTCAACGATACGTAATGCGGAGGTCGCGGCATGACAGCAATTTTATTACCAAATTCACCATTTGGAAAGAAACTATACAACATCGAAGACTCTTTGTGTTTGTGCCAATGTTCATCATGATTGACAAAACAATTTTCCACGATATCACAGTGGACTTCAATCATGTCCCATGGTCTTATGTTGTGTGGTTTTTCGCATTGTACGTGTCCAAGTATTCGGGGGCATCAATTTTGTCGAAACCCAGCAAACGCCGCAGTGGATTTTTCATGTGAAATTTTATAGGTGAAGTGATTTTCACCCGGTACCCCGTAGTTTTAAGTATTGAAACCACCGTGACTTTATTCTTTTTATCGTCTGTTTTACCGCGTAACAGCGGATCCACACCTTTTTGTATGTGTTTCTGTATGGCATCAAATGTCCAAAAACCTTTACCGAAACCGATTTTCGTTCCACCGTCATACAAAACACTACAACCCTCGAATAGATTATAAAAGTTGTATTCGCAGAAAAGTCCGGTGAGTGCCAACTTGTACTGCGCACCAGCATCCAAGTGAATGGGATGTTCCAAGTTCAAGGTCAGTTGTGAAGTCGTACCTGATAGTCTAAAAGTCGTCATTTCTATGTTAGGAAAAACGTTTTACAGCATAATGGTTTTATATAAAAAAATAAACAGCAACTAGTTTTTATTCATCCCGCAAATATTAAATACCATTTATTCAAACCGGTCGATCCATGCGAATTTAGTTTTTATTTTGAATATCTCTGAGCCACTCAACTAGGATTGTTTTCATCAAAATACATTTTGTGTTCATCCAAAAATCTACTAGTTACATTTTGATACAACAACACGTAATTCCAATCGATTTTACCTGCGAAATCGTGAATAAACTTTTCAGACAGAGTTTGATATTTACACAGGATACCCCAACATTCATCGAAATGGGGGACCATCTCTCTTAGGAATTCCTCCGAAAATTTAATACGCCTCAACAGCTTAGCCCAATTTACTCTGTGCGGGTATATCCGCAACATCTCGATTGGAAAATCATAATGGGAAGAGAGCAGATCCCAGTTCAAATACCGATCGAACCTCATGATGAATTTGTCAGTCAAAACCCCTTTGGGTTCTCTGGGCTCCATGGAAAGCAGGTTCCATACGTCTGACTGGTTAGTTTGACTCGATGATCTAAACGTCGACATTTCTATATTAGGAAAACAGATTTTAGGGTGATAATAAATTATTTAAAAAAATAAAATGGTATAAACAATTTATTTACGACGGCATCGTAAAAAAGTGACTCAATCGAACCACCCGAGCCAGGCGTATTTTTTTTTATTCGAAATGTCTTTGACTTCATCATACGTTATTCCATTTGAAAACCGCCTTAAAACTTCTAAACACAGATGCCCGCAGATTGGCGGATCGCCATAATCTTGAAATCGGTCCGAATTACAGCGAATGTCAAAACTTCTCATGTATTTATACAACTCCAAAGGTGGTGGCGCATTTCCATTAGAATCGAAATAAATTACATTTTTACCATTTTTATAATAACACGTCCAATGTGTTCCGGGTGTGTCCAGATCACCGAGATTGATTATACCGCACTCGTTTTTCCAAGGTACATCAGGTAAAAGCTCTCGTCTGAAAACACCGCGAAAATTCTTCAATTTCAATTTATTGGCCCACACTTCCAGATCGCTCAACGACAACGGAATTAATTTTTTTTTTTTACCCGTACGTCATTCAAAGCCGCATTGAGTTGGTTGTTTATCATTTGTCTTAATCCGGCACCTGACGGATCTTTTTCTATAATTGTATCCAACTCGTCGTCGATCATCTTTTTCAGCCACTTAACGAATTTATCTCTTATAGCTGGTGCGACTTTGTCTTTAATCAGAGGTGAAGCGAATTTCTTGAAATAGGGGATACTCGTTTCCGCCAACTCCAGAATCTCTTTCAGTAGACCCCCTTCGATGTTGTTCTTCAACTGCGAATGGGTCAATATCAATCTCAGGCCTTTATTTTTTTTATGGCTCTCAACACTTGTTTATGTTGTTCGTCCGTCAACATCACCTCGACATTCCCGTTCGTCAATTGATCTCTGTTCAAAGTTAAAATAGCGATTTTCTGCTTTTTATAAGCGATACGCAACTTATTCTTTTGACCCTTGGTCAACTGGATTTTATGTCTGTGCTGCATCTCGTTTCTTATGCTATACATATAACACACAATCTACGCAAATGTGCAATTTATTTAAGCGACTTTGCATTTGCAAATATTTTATTTGACTTCAAAAGTAGCTGCGCATTATTAGACATGGAATTCCATTGCAGAAAGTGTAAAACAAACACACCATCCACGGATGTCAAAACGGTTAAAACGAGAAATAAAAGGTGGCTTGCGACATCAAATTGTGCGATATGCGGCAGTAAGAGAAATTCGTTTATCAAAGACCCGCCGGAAGTTTTGGAAGCTAAAGAGTTGCACAGACCCGTCGTGAAAAAGTTCATAAAACGCCGAATCGTCACGAAAGGTATCGATGACTTGTGGGCGGCCGATCTGTTGATTTTGAAAGAATATGCTAGGGAAAACAAGTGGTATGGATATATTTTAAATGTGATCGACACGTTCAGTAAGTTCATTTGGTCAGAGCCTTTGAAGAAAAAAGATGGTCCGGATGTGTCATCAGCTTTTGAAAAAATAATTGCACGGGCCAAAAATGACGGTCATTCACCGCCTAAACTCTTACATATCGATAAAGAGGCAGAGTTTAAAAATACACATTTTAACAAGTTGTTGAAAAAACACAACATTAAATTGTACCACACCGAGAGTGAGGAGAAATCCGCCATAATCGAAAGATATCATAGAACGTTAAATGAGAAGTTAAAAGTAAAATTCCAAGTTAGAAATTCACACAAGTGGCACGACATATTGCAAGAATTGACCGACGAATATAATAAACACGATTTCCACCATACTATAAAAATGAGGCCCGCGGATGTGAATAAAGGCAACGAGCAGGCTTTATTGAAAATGTACAACGAACTGGAAAACAGAATACCACGTAAAAAGGCGAAATTCGATGTGGGAGACAGAGTCCGCATTACAGCGAAAAAAGATGTTTTTACGAATAAATACAAACAGAACTGGACGTCCGAGATTTTTGTAATCAAGCAAGTTTTAAACCCGAGACCCACGACTTATAAGATTGCGGATGAAACTGGTGAAGATATAATAGGAGGGTTCTACGAGAAAGAATTACAACGTACGATGTTTAGACATTATTCAGATAGTCCTGTGCTGGGACTATTGTATTTTATTTTCCACATAGTCCGGCATGGGGACTATTGAATTTCAGATAGTCCTGCGTGGGGACTATTGAATTTCAGATAGTCCTGCATGAGGACTATTGTATTTCAGATAGTCCTGCGTGGGGACTATTGTATTTAAGATAGTCCTGCATGGGGACTATTGTATTTCAGATAGTCCTGCATGGGGACTATTGTATATCAGATAGTCCTGCGTGGGGACTATTGTATATCAGATAGTCCTGCGTGGGGACTATTGTATTTAGATAGTCCGGCATGAGGACTATTGAATTTAGATAGTCCGGAGTGGGGACTATTGAATTGCATTTTATGCGTCCGATATGATCACGACTGAAAAACTAATTGTATATTGGTTTACGGTGATTTCGATTTTATCAGAGTTGTAAAAAATGCAATGAAAGACATGTGTGTTTTGTGAATAATTCCAATGTTGTCAATTTTTAAAATAATTATATTTTGAAATCATTTATCCGTTTTCATTTTTTTTACTGAATGTCAACAGGTCATTTCACCCACATAGTGATGGATATAGTTTCATATTACAAAGAGGCATTCGAAGACGACCTGAGGCCCAGCCCATTGCGATGTCTCATAGTGGGTTCTTCAGGCAGCGGCAAAACCAATTTACTGCTCAATTTCATTTACGATAAAAACGGTGTTATATTTAAAAAACCTTTACGTATTCAGTAAATCCATAGAACAGCCGGCTTATGTGGAACTGAGAAAAACCTATGCGGACGCAGAGAAAAAGTATAAAAAGAGAACCGCGTATTTCTTCAACAATTGCGATGAACTGCCGGCGGTGGACGAGTGCAAGAATAACTCACTTGTGATATTCGACGATTGTCTGATGGAAGAGCAAAAAGGTATTAAAGACTGTTTTATCAGAGGCAGGCATAAAAAGATTTCGTGCGTCTACCTGAGCCAGAGTTACGGCAAAGTGGACATGCAGGTCATACGGAATAATATAAATTTCCTTTGTGTCTTCAAACAGAATAAACATTATACCAAACGGATTTACGAAGATTTCGTGGGATCGGACATGACTTTCGGTGAATTTGAAAATATATGCAACAAGTGGTGGAATGAACCATATGGGTTTATCTCCGTAAATATGATGAAAAAAGCGCGGTGTGGAAAATACATGTGCAATATGAAAATACGACTAAATCAAAATTGTAAGTTAAGAAAAGGAAGATAATAACGACTAATCAACTTAAAAATTGTTAGTCTTTAATGTTAAATACACATAATACCCCCGTCGCAGCAGACCTGCGTACTCAGCGAATTTCCAATGGAATTTCAGATTATTTACTTTCCCCATAAAAACACCATAGAATCGAGTATGTACGTTTTCTGCCATTGGGTGTTGTTAGAAAATCTAAGTTAATCAATAATTGGTGAATGTAAACACAAAATTGTATCAAACTCTGGCAATTTTTTATTTTCCCCATAAACCCCATGGGGGTGAGTATGTAGGTTTGCCGCCATATGTGTTTTGTAAGCAAGTATAAGTTAAACTTTATATAGATAATGTACATACCAAATTTTATTGAGTTATGTCAATAAATAAGCAAGATATAGGGTTTTCTTGATTTCCCATAAGAATAACATGGAAAACACATTTTTGGATTTGCTCCGCAACCAGTTATGCTATGATAAAAATTCAAAATACCAAATTGTTTGTTTTTTTAAGCTCTTTTAAATGGTTTCAGTTAAAATTGATGAATTTTAAAAATTAAGGTCTAAAAAGGCAAAAAACCCATTTTTGACCCCTTTGAAACCCCATAAAACCCCATTCCCATAACCCGACAATGCTGGTTCGCGAACTCATGAAAATAGACCTGGTCTTACACCTCCATACCAAATTTCATCAAAATCGGAGGTCCCCTTCAAAAGTTATCAGTACCACGGACACATAGATATATAGATATATAGATATATAGATAGATATATATATATATACATATATATGAAAATGAACGAATTGTGTTTTTGGCTTCTGGGGACCTCAAAATGAAAAAGTAAAGTGGTCCTGGGCTTAGGTCTTACCATGGTTACTACCGTAATAGCGTATTCCCTATAGGGAAATTCGCTAAAATGTTTTTAATAAATAACGTCCGTGAACGTTTTCCAAAACCGATTTCTAGACGCTCTTTTTAATAAATAACGTCCGCGAACGTTTTTCAAAATCGATTTCTAGACGCTGTTTTTAATAAATAACGTCCACGAACGTTTTTTTCAAAATCGATGTCTAGACGCTGTTTTTAATAACTAACGTCCGCGAACGTTTTTCAAATCGATGTGTAAACGTTATTTTTTTAATGAAAACGTTGTTGGACGTTTTTTTATTCGATGCCAAATGTTTGTGAAAATATTCGTCACCTTTGTATTTCAATTATCCAATATAAAATTTGCCACTAAAAACCTAACTACCTATATTAGTACGATGAAGAGGAAAAGCGATAAAGAGATTGTCAAGACGTTAGTTAAAAAACACAAGCTGGCCGACAAAATGTGGCCCGAC
Source organism: Neoaliturus tenellus (assembly GCA_030545055.2). Classification (NCBI taxonomy): domain Eukaryota; kingdom Metazoa; phylum Arthropoda; class Insecta; order Hemiptera; family Cicadellidae; genus Neoaliturus; species Neoaliturus tenellus. The sequence continues at coordinate 135,217,285 of CM061531.1, read as the reverse complement.
AAGATGACTGCGAAGGAGGGTAAAAAAATTGAAAAACTACAAGATAAATGGGTCGCGGAAAGTGAGGAAATCCGAAAAGAACAAGTGAAAGAGCGAGCGGAATTGTTTCGTAAACATCCACCGATACGTGAGCAAAATGCACCCAAAATTCCTTTCATACCGATATCTGCACATAAGCCTTTAACTGTGCAGGAGGCTAAAAAAATTAGATAAATTGCAAAACCAATTGGTCAGTGAATCCTAAGCAGTAAAAATTCGTGAAGTTGAAGAAAAACGTGAGATTGAAAAGCGACAGGTACCGGTCGTCAAAGCGATCAAGGAGCAAGGTTCCGATAAAAAGTCACCACCGCAACGTCTGTCCGCGTCTAAAACTATACAACGAAAAAAAGACATTTTTAGACCCCGCGCTTTCAGTACACCGGATCGAGAATTGATGGTGGCGAGTAAGGTGCCTTTCCCTCGCGGCAATGAAGATGAAGATGTGCTCGAACCTCCACCCGGAGAACACACCGAGGAACCTCCTCCCTTGCCTTTACCGTCGGAAATAGAATCGCCAGACGAAGTCAGGATAAACCGTTCGATCCGCGAATTCGCTGAGATTCAAGATATTGGTGATATCGCCAAACAACATCTCGCTTCCAGCAACGATAGGTCTTTCGGTATTCGCTACGATTTCAACTTGAACAAACTGGCCATCGGATCGAGGACTATTACGATTGAAAATGATGATATCATATTAGACAGCACCAGAGATAGATATGCTGGCACACCGGGATTGTGGAGTCTGTTGACGAAAGCGGAAATCAGTGGCTCGTCTCCGGGTGACGGTACGACGCGAGAAAAACTCATAAGTGCAGGCGCTTTCACAGCTCAGGACTTAAATAATTACAAGGATATACTGATAAAATCCGATGCGATTTTTTTCAGAACAACGATCCAAAGTTGAAACGCCCCAGGTCCAGTCAGTCTTGGAAATGGGTGAATTTGATCAGTGAGATCTGGAAAGAATTTAAACACTCATCGGGCAGCGGATTGTTGATAGATTCACACGCCCCCGTCGAGTACAAATATATCGACGATGATGATAAATTGATTGAAAGATTAAAGTTTATCCGCGCCGAAGAGGGCGCTGGGAATAACGCTTTTCAAAATGAAAAAATCGCCATCGTAAAGTTCATACACGATAAGATGGAAAAACTGGTTTCTCAGCCGCGAGGTCTCGACTACGTAGAGCGATGTTTGGATGTAATAAAAAATGTTGAAGGTGTAGATAAAAGGGTTTTTCGAAATCTCGGGTTGAGACGTTTGAACGTGTACAAAAACGTTAAACTGTTCAAGAAGTCGATTTTATTAAGTGATCAGGAATTCAATGTTTTTTTTATTTTTTATTGCTTTCCACTACAATTTTTGCATTTTTCATTGACAATCAAAAACCCCAAAACCTATATTAGGAATGGAGAAATATTACGAAGAGGCATCGGATAAGATAGCGAGATGCGAATACGTCACGATTCTACCGGTATCGGACTTGCACTTTAATTCACAAAATAATTTCACCACATTCAAACTGGACCACGGGGATTCGTTTTACAACAACAGAATATTGTTTCACATCCAAGGTGAGGTTGTCAAGAAATCCACTGGCGCTAGTTACGCCAGCACGGAACCCATCAAACTCGTGGACAATTTTGCGGCTTATTTGTTCAAGAGTATTGAATTGAAAAACACAACCAAGTCATCGATTCCGTGGATAAAGTCGGTATCACGAGCACCATCAAAGGGTTGACCACGTACAGCAGATCGGAGGAAAACACGTACAACAGCAGCGGATTCAAATCGGTTTACGACAAGGGCGGCGGCAAGTTCGAAGCACTGGGAACGCTGGCCCACCTGGGTCTGGGCTTCTTTGACAGTCTAAAGTATCCCATGTACAAGGGTGGATTTGAAATAACGTTCACCCGCGCGGAAGACGATGATGCCATCTTCCGCTGGACTGAAGGTGCCGGCACGAATGCTGTTAACGCAGCGGAGGGAAAAATAAAAATTACCAGTTTCGTGTTGAAAGTCCCCCTCGTGGATTAAGACCCCTCCAAGAAAGCCGTGCTCATCGATGGGCTTAAGAAATTGAGCGAAAAAGGAGAATTGGTATATGAATATTTCCGCTGGGATTGTATTGAAAAATTCGGTGTGATAGGCTCCAATTACACGTTCGATATAACGAATCTCTACCGGAACAAACTCAATCCGGTCTTTGTGATAATCGGATTACAGACGAGTCGTAAGAACGATCAGACCAAAGACCCCGGTCAGTTCGACATAAAGAATTAACGACATAAAGACATAAACATGACATCATTTGTAAACATAAAGAATTTCCACGTGAAAATAAACGGACAACGGTACCCGCAGGAGCAGCAGAATTTGAATATCACGGATAAAAAGTACAGACTGCTATACGGCAGCTACTGTTCTATGAGACAAGTAATGTTCAAAAACGATGATGTATATCTCAATATAAACGATTTCATCAACAAATACCCATTGATGGTGATAGACACACATCTCCATCCGTTTTCGACTGAGAGAAAAAGAAACGATATCCAAATCGAATTGGATTTTACAAACGCAGTTTCCGGTCCGGTCGCTGATAAAGGCACTACGGCCTACGTCATCGTGGTATCACAGACCATGTTCACTTATGATGTCAAAAAGGAATATATACAGATGATGATTTAGTTGTTCTAATACATTTCTACAATTCTAGTAAATGAAAAATATTGACGGGATTTACGCTTGTATAATTCGTACGATCAAAATCCGAGGGGAATCGGAAAACATGTTGGTGTCGGTGGATATTGGTTACAAAGCTCTGTTACTACGTCAAAGTTCCCACCTTCAACAGAGTACTTTTTGAGGCATAAAAGTCCCAATTGGAGGTAGACACCAATCACTCCAATGGGCGAAAACCAGGAGATTAAAAATTTTGATCAATATTAAATTTTGATGTATTCATCAGTTGTGATGCAATTTCCATCACAGCTGATTAAAAACTTACTTACTTAGTCGTCCTCTTGTACCTAGTGGTGTCGAGGTTGGCAGAGAGCTCGCCATTGCTGTTTGTCTTCAGCACTTCTTCTGGCCTCATTCCAAGCAACTCCCCTTTCTCTCAGGGAGTCTGCCAAGTTATCCTGCCATATACTTCTGGGTCTTCCTCTGGGGCGACGACCCTCAGGTCGCACCTTCCAAGCCAGTCTTGGGTATCTCTCTTCTGGCATCCTAACCATATGTCCAAACCAGCGCAGTTGAGTTTCTTCTACAGTGGTATTTAATGGTTGGATATTGAGTGACGCTCTGATATTTTGATTACGGACGCGATCTCTCCTAGTTTTACCTTCCACTCTTCTCAGATACCTCATCTCTGCAGCCTGAAGTCTGCTGCGGTGTTTGCTAGTGAGAGTCCATGACTCAGCTCTATGGGTAAGTATAGGCTATGGGTAAGTATAGGTATAAGGTATACTACCTTATAGACCGTCATCTTCGTTTTCTTGGACACCTCCTGCTTCCCAACCAAACCCCTGCTAATGGCATGATAGCATTTACTTGCTGCTGCAACTCTGCTATTAATTTCTGCATCAAAAGTACCATTCTGACTAAAGGCTGACCCTAGGTATTTGAAACTTTCTACTTGATCTAGTTGATGTCCTCTAAGGAAGATGTTATGCTGGGATGGTGTTCTGGATATGATCATGGTCTTAGTCTTTGTGATGCTAATACACATATTTCTGCGTTCCATTTCTTCATTGTAAATGTTCAAATTATACTGCAGGTTTTCTGCATTTCTAGCCAAGAGTGCAATGTCATCCGCAAAAGCCAGTGTAGAAATTTTCACAGGTTGCATTCTCCAGTTCCCCAGTCTGAACCCTTTAATCCTTCTTTTGCAGTGTTTGATTATGTCGTCCATCAGTATTATGAAGAGGTATGGTGAAAGTATATCCCCTTGTCTCACTCCAGCCGATGTCTGAAACTCTGCTGAGACGGATCCTGCAGTCCTCACCTGATTTCGGCATGTTTTATAAAAACTTTTAATCGCGGCCAGCAAGTTTTTGTCTGTTCTCCTCTCTTCTAGTATTCTCCAGAGCTCGGTCCAAGGCATTTTATCGAAAGCCTTTTCTAAATCTAAATAACAAACATGGACCTTATTACCATGTTCTACTGCCTTCTCGGAAATCTGCCGCAATGTGAAGATTAAGTCCTGTGTGCTGCGCCCCCTTCTGAAACCACATTGCTCCTCCTCTAGGTCGTTTTCTAAGAACTCTCTCAATCTCGTCTCCAAGATGCGAGAATAGACTTTTCCTGGCACACTAAGAAGAGAGATACCTCTATGATTCGAACATTCCCTATTGTCTCCCTTTTTGTAAATTGGTATCACCATTGCTAGTTCCCAGTCTTTTGGTATTTTCTTGTATCTCCATGCTAGTTGTAACACTTGTAGCAGCATTTTCTCTCCCTCTGGCCCCATATATCTAATCATCTCAGCTGTGATTCCGTCATGACCAGCTACTTTCCCCAATTTCAGTTTAGAGATGGCCTCTTTGAGCTCCCTATGTGTAATGCTGTCTTCATTCTGGTTTGGCTCTTCATCCGATTCTGCTTCTTCTTGTGCTTCCCAAGCTTGATTGCATTCAAGTAGTTCTTCAAAATGCTTTTTCCATCTGTCCATGATTTTGACTTCTGTTAATAGATTTCCAGACTCATCTTTTATAAACTTCAAAGGACAATCTTTATCCTTGCGCATACTTTTTAATATTGTGTAAAAGAGCTTTTGATTATCCCTGTAGGCAGTTTCCATCTTTTCTTCGAATTCTTTCCAACATTTTTGTTTTGCTGATCGGATAACAATTTTAACGGCATCTCTTTTCCGCTTATAAAGTTCATAGTCATCTTGGCAACCAGTGCTTAGATACTTTTTCCAGGATCTTTTCTTCTCACTAACTGCTAACTTAACTTCTTCAGACCACCATGCAGTGAGTTTCTTCCTACTCCCTAAAACACTGGTCCCACAAACCTCTTTAGCAGCCTGATTGACTATTCTCCTAAAGAGTTCCCATGATTTCTCCAGATCCATTGTGTCTCTAACTTCTTGTGGAAGGTCCGAAACTAGACTAGTAATTTTTCTTGAAAATGCTTTCTGCACTCTTTCTTCCCTGAGTTTATAATTTTTCACCCTCCTTGAGGTCTTATGTTTCTTATTTTTCTTTTTGGTGAATCTGATTTGTTCAATAGTAAAGTCCAACGTTAGTAGATAATGATCACTGCCTATTTCTGGCCCTCTCCTTGTCCTTGCATCCCTCACATATTTCATATTTTCCGCCTTTACTATAGCATAATCGATTAAGGAATACTCCCCTCTACCTGGCTCTGTTCTTGAGTACTTATGGATGTCTTTGTGTGGGAATTTTGTGTTTGCTATGACAAGCGCATTGCAGACGCAAAATTCCAGTAGTCTTTCACCATTGTTATTTATGGTCTCTTCTCCATATTTTCCAATAGCTCCATGCCACACATTTGTATCATTCCCTACTCTTCCATTAAGATCACCAAGAATGATAAAGTTCTTGTTCTCAATATTGTGAGGGATTTTCGGGGTCAAGGTCAATTTAATAGTCACAAAAAAAATTTACCAGGATAGCCAGTCGAGCTGGGTCGAAAATTTCAGTTCCAGGGGTCGGTTACTTACAATTTATTTAGACCAATGCAGCCACTTTATTCAGGAGTCAATCAGATATAAATGTGGAATGTAAACAAACCACTCAATCGATCAGTTTGGCTCATCATGACTCCTGTAAATTTTGAAAAGGGTTGAACATAAACGGGATCGCCAATCAAATAAAATTTTGAAAATTATAACAGTGGCTGTTATGTTTATAAAAGATAAAAACTTCTAATAATTAATTTAAATTTGACACTCTGACCGAGAGGAAAGGAAATTTGAACGTCCAAGGAAGGTGTTCGGCCGTTCACAAGGAAGTTTTATATCGGATGGACGGGTTCTGATTCAGGATAATTTAATTTTAAAAATGAATTAGACAAGAATAATAAAATTTAGGAAATTAATTTGGATTATGAAAAACAAATTAAAACTTTGTAAAAATAAGTATCTCAGTAAAAGTAAAATTGTTACTAGTCAGTTATTCCCTAATCGTTGTACGTCAGTAGTTGGAAGGGAACAGATGGATGCACCAAGGTGTCGGATTTTGGTGATCTCAAGGGAAGTATTTAATTGGATGGACGGGTTATATTACAGGTTAGCGTGTACTGTCCTAATTGTCTACACGTGCAGGATCGGTAAGTTAATGTGTAGTAATGGACAGTGCAATACAATTGGGACGTAAGCAATTAAAAAGCAAGCAATTTCTTATAGCTAGCAGCAATAGCAAACACAACAATGCAATCAGTTCAAAATTAAACAAAATAATATACACTCGCTAAATAAGCAACCATAAGCCGTGCTTCGTGCAACGCAATCGTATCTCTTATGGATATCAAAAATATACTTACACCACACTTCCTAGTGGAAAAAAAATAAGATTTACTTATCCAAATAAGAAATAATCAACTTAATTTCCTTATCGAATAATTCACCTTAACGTGGACGATATCGTATCAAAAATAAAAATTAAAATACTTCTTTTGTTCGGAAAATATCAAATAAAAATAACTACCTTAGCTTAAAATAATTATTTGATGCGGAAAGATGGGTATAGGTGAAAAGCTTGTGGGAGGTGTCAAGCTTTCCCAAGGAAAGTTATTGGGTCGACAGGTACAATGACTCGCTCGGATGGGGTTAAGCGAGCCTTCAAGGAAAACAACTCAGCAAATATACTCAATAAAATAAATCGGTTGTCTCAGCGTTACCACAGAATTAGATTATTAAATAATCGCAAATCTTTAGTAATTACGGTGTCCTAGAACCGGCAAATCTCCACTACTACTGCGGAAAAATTAAATCTGCGGAAGGAGAGGGAAATATGGATAACCTGTGGAAGTGGTACAGGTTATCTCCAAGGAAGTATAAGGTGTTGGATAGGAAATTGTGGTTCCTGCTCGGATGGTGTTGAGCGGGTCCCAAAGGAAATGTAGTGATTTAATTTTTAAGCAGTAAATAAAAAAAATTAGTTTACTTCGGAAATTCGTAATATTAAAAATTTAGCAGAAATTCGTAATTAAATATTAATTTGCAGAGAAAATATTAACTCCTGACTCGACTTAAATTAAATTCTTATTAAAAGATTTAATTGAATTGAATTTAATTTATTTCGCTGAGACAAAATATTTTAAAAATCGGCAAAAATATTCGTTATTACTCTGAGCAATAATAGTCGTCCTACCTTAAATCAGGATACTCGTTCGTGACTCGGGTACAGACACTCGACTCGGACTCGTACGGGCACTCGACACTCCACTCGTCTCGCACTCGAACTCGTGTCGGACTCGAACTCGTTGTTCGTGGAGCCGTGGCGGCGACTTTTGTTACCGGCCGGCGTTCCAGTGCGCATGTCCCGCCGCCAGCAGGCTAGGACTCGCACGGCCGCTGTGCGCCGACTCCGCAGGCCACAGGTCGGCGGCGGTCGGCCTCATGCCGAACCCAACGTGTTTACGTTGACTATTACATTATTCCAATAGATTTTTTCTTATGCCGATTGAATTGAAATAAAATTGATTTAATTTAGAAATGTGTTTCCGAATTTTGATTCATCGATTTTAATGGAGAATAATTAATTATAATAATCGAAATAAAAAAAACCAAATGTCGAACTGTCGGAAAATAAATATAATTTACTCGAAAAATAAAAATAAATGACTTTTTTTCCGAACTAAAATTTACCGAATCAGTAAATGTAAAATAAAATAGACTCTAATTCTAACTTAAATTATTTACTGAAAATGAACTCGTTACACTCTCCTCTGTCTTCGAGGACAAAAGAAAAAACGAAAAAAAGAAAAAACCTAAAATTTTCTCTTGATCGAAACGAAAATAAAAATAATAGGAGGGGAAGGAAATAATGGACCCACCCAGGCTTGGGAATTGGGTGGTGTCTCCAAGGAATATTCATTGGAAAGGATTGCATAACCAAACAAAATCCGTACTTATTTTTGGGCAGAGCCAACTAAAGATAATTCCTGCTTTAAACACCTATCCCCAGCCAATTAGTGTTGGAATAAAAACCGCGCTGGGATTTTCATTTTGAACCCCCCTGGGAATTTAATGGTCCTCCTTTTGCTTTTCTTCTTCTTTTTTGGTTTGGAGGAGTCAGAGGAACCTCCTGTAGGACTGATCCCTTGCTCACTTTCGGTACTTATGACGGCCACCTCACCGGTTTCGTGGTGCTGGGGACTGGGGTCACTAAGATTTTCCGTAATAGTTTGTAGCCAATCATCTTCGGCCATGAGACTAAGGCAGGGCGAGGGAACGTTACACCAGTCATGTTCCATTTCAATTTCTTTCAGGATATTTTCTACGGACGTATGATTGAGCTCTATCAATGGTTTCGGTGGGTCCGTCTCCTTGATTAACTCGTCGAGGTTATCTAGCAGTTCTTGCATAGAAAGAGAAGAATTCAGAATCGGGTGTTCGTTACAACTTCTTAGTTCTTCTTCTAAGATTTCATATTCGTTCAGGACCACATCAGTCTCATTCGTTGGCCCGTCTTGAGGTAATAGAACCTGAGCTTTTAAAGCCTCGAGCACGTGGATTCTCCATTTCTCAGGGGTGAAGAGGAAATTTACATCGGTGATCTCCAGGCCTCGGGACAACCTTTCTGCGAACCAAAGGACAAAGATCCCACAGTCGAAATTATTTTTCTGGCTGGGGCAGGATTGTGGGGTGTCCACAGTTTTCCAATCCACCAAATTGAAAGGGTGGTTATTGGCTACCGCATACCGATTTAACGCCTGTAGCGCAAGTCGGATATGTTGCATATGTTTTCCCAGCAATGAATCATAGGAGGTGACGCATTTTTTCCTCATGTCCATGGCAATCAGGGCCCAATGCCCCCTCCCGATTCTGATGTGCAGGGGAATGAGTATTATATCGTATTGAAACGGATTGACCTTCCGAAATCTTCGGGCAGCAAGTTCTGGTCTCCTGGTTTCCAAATCTACAAAAAAGAAAGGGTCCACGCACAACACTCTTGGTAGCCCGAGAAGGCCCTCCTGACTCCTCCTTTCTATTAGCCTCATGTAACTTTCAATTATAGTGTCATTTAAAAGGCCACCGGGACGTAAACACGCAAGGTCCTCTGACAAGGTCGGTACGAGGGGCCTCATTGTCCTGGAAAGAAAGGGCAAGCTCATGCAACAAGCACTACGGGGCTAACAAAGCAGAAGGGTTAGGAAAGGAAATGTGGACTCGCTAAGGAAGTGGGAGTTTAGCGTGTCTCCAAGGAGTGATACGGTTTAAGGTCTTTGGCATGCACACACCCGATTATTTTGCCCTTGGTGTCTCTTAATCTGAACATATTCACCCCAATTTTGTCGTCAATTATATATGGCCCTTCGTAATTTGGCGCTAGCTTGGCAGCTACAAAGTCCGCGGCAGAGGATAATGTGTGATTGCGTTTCATCACTTGTTGCCCAACTTGGAAAGGGTTTTCTCTACGCCTCAAGTTATAGTATTTAGCCTGTCGTATGCTTGCCAGTTTTAAGTGCTTTTGGCATTGTACCCTTAAATTTTGCATAATTTGTAGTCGGCTCTTGTGACTTCGCTCACGCCCTTCGTCAATATCATTTGGGTTCAGATCCAATGTAGGACCATAGATCGCCTTTGGGGTTCGTAGTTCCCTACAGAAGTTTAGCATGGCAGGGGTAAAACCTGTAGACTCGTGTTTCGAAGAATTCATTGCAAACCTAAATTCATCCAGATGAATATCCCAACTTCGATGATCATTTTTCACATACTGGGAAATCATGGTTTTAATGACTCGATTCGCCCGTTCCGTAGGATTCGATTGGGGGCTGTAAGGGGCCGTAAAACGGTGAATAATTTGCCATTCTTTTGCGAGTTTTTCGAAAATTCTTGACGTATATTGACTACCATTGTCTGTCAAAATGATTTCAGGGGCTCCGTATCGGAATAAAATGAGATCGGCAAACTTCTGTGCGATCTGTTGAGCCGTGGCATTTTTTAGTGGAGCCATTTCGACCCATTTCGAATAAGAGTCCTGAAAGACTACTATATAGCGGTTCCCTTTCTTAGACCTCGGAAGTGGTCCAATTACGTCACTAGTAACTTGGTACCAGGGACCCTGAATTTTACGATAATACATTTTGCCAATCGCTTGCCGTTGTTCGACCTTGTATCTCTGACAAACATCGCAACTCCTAACGTATGCCTTTGTGTCTCGTCTCCATCCTGGCCAATAATACTTTTGTCCAATCCTATCTATGGTTTTTTTGATACCTAAGTGCCCAGCTGTTTCGTGGTCATGGTTCTCTTGTAAAACTTTCGTCTGTAAGTTTCGGGGAACGCATAGTTTCCATTCAGTGGAGGTGTCGTGAGTTTGTGATTTCGAACTAAATCGTCTATAGAGTTTATCTTCTTTCATTCGATAATCTTTGAATTTACTCGGATCCGCTTTTACCTTTCTTAGTTGGTTACTCGCCCAATCAAAGTTTGCATCCTGATCGCAATCCTTGTTTATTTGAGGTTTTTCCTTTGTCGCCTTCTCTGATGAGCCACATTGTAGCATACAATTCTCGGGAATTTCCTCCTCGTTATTTGTCGGTTGTCGGGATAAAGCATCGGCTACTTTATTTAAAGACCCTTTTCGATATTGAATCTCGAATTGGTGTTGTTGTAATTCTAAGATCCATCGAGCTAACCTTCCAGAAGGTTTTTCTAAATTCATAAGCCACTTCAGGGCCTGATGGTCGGTAATCGCCGTAAATTTGTATCCCTCTAAATAAGGCCTAAATTTTCTGATCGCCCACACAAGTGCTAAGCATTCTTTTTCCGTTACAGTAAATTTTTGCTCACTGTCGGACAATAACCTACTAGCGAAGGCTATAACGCATTCCTTGCCGTTGATGCGCTGAAAAAGAGAGGCGCCTAGCCCTTCATTGGACGCATCAGTCTGAATTAGAAAAGGCTGATTGAAATCGGGACACGATAATACTGGGGCTGAGGTGAGCTTTTCTTTTAATGTTGCAAAAGCTTTCTCTTGCTCTTCACCCCACAAAAATCTCTGATTTTTCTTTAACAGTTTCGTCAAAGGGGCCGAAAGTTTTGAAAAGTTCTCAATGAATTTTCTGTACCATGAGGCTAAACCTAAAAAGCTTCTAACCTGTTTTACCGTCTTAGGTGCAGGGAATTCTAAGATAGCTTTTATCTTTTCGGGGTCCGTGTGGATTCCAAATTCATTCACGATATGTCCCAAGTATTTTAACTCCTTTTTGCAAAAATTACATTTTTCCACATTCAGCTGTAGACCTGCATCACGTAGCTTTTTGAAAACCTTCTCTAGCAAAGACAGATGTTCATCAAAGGATTTCGAGACAACAATTAGATCGTCCAGATACGCAAAGGCGTGAGGCTCAAATTCGGGTCCTATAATTTTATCTAGGAGTCTTTGAAACGTTGCGGGTGCCGAATGCAACCCGAATGGCATAACTTTAAATTGGAACAATCCCCTGCCAGGTATTGTGAAGGCTGTGATCGGTTTACTGTTATCCTCCAAAGGGATTTGCCAATAACCATTTTTGAGATCGATCGTACTTATATAGCGTGCGTCTCGTAATTTATCCAATATTGCGTTTATATGTGGCAATGGATATGCGTCCTTTTCGGATAACTGGTTTACTTTTCTTACATCGAGACACATTCTAAATTTACCAGAGGGTTTTTTGATCAGTACCAACGGGCTACTCCAAGGACTTGACGATGGTTCGATGACATCATCTTTCAACATTTGATCTATTTCTTGATTAATAATCTCCTGCATCTTAGGGTTACAAGGATAATACCTTTGTTTCACGGGAGTATCAGTACTAAGTCTTATTTTGTGTTCAACTAGATCGGTTCGACCTTTAATATCTTTGAATAGATCGAGTTGTTCATTTAAAAATGTGTCCAACTTATGTTTCTCCTCATCCGTGAGAGGTGTGATGGCATTAAGATTAACAACATCTTGACTCGTACTTGGTTCATAGCATCGGTTTGGGTTTTCTGGTAAACAATCTTTTAACAGACTTTGTGCTCTAATTATATCCATTCCAATAATCATAGGTGTCGTTAACTTGGGTATATAAAATGCGTGAATCTTACATTTTTGATCGTCAATAATGCACTCAAATTCAAATGCTTCTCGCACTTCTGTTAACGAGCTATCAGCTAGGTGTACCTTCATCTGAACTGGGGTTGCAGCAATTCCATTTTCTGTGAGATAGTGTGCTATCCTATCACCTACTATAGTCACCATTGATCCCGTGTCTAGCAATGCGCAAAATGATTTATCCAAAATTCGTATGGTCAAATAAGGTCTAGGATCGGTTTCTTTAACTTCAACACACTGAAGTTTATTGAAATTACTTACATATTCGAGCCATTTCTCCCATTCTTGTGAGGTGGAGTTTGGTTTTCGAGACTCGGGCCACCTCTTTCTCTCCGGTCTCGCATTGCGTTTCCCTTACTGCACGGACAGTAGACTGTTAGCACGTTCTCCTTTTTACAGTTGAAACAGCGAATCTTTTTCGGAAGTTTACAGTCGTGGAATTTATGTCCTCTTGCATCGCAATTCCAGCATACAGGTTCAACGGAATTCCTTGGGCTCTCCAAATTTGATTTTGCATTGTATGGGCGGTTATTACCTGTTTCTTTTGACACTCTGTCGTTCTGATAATAGGGCCTTTTATTAGTTTGCTGGTTTGAGGGAGCAGTCTTGTTCTGCTCAGTGACAGCACTGATATCACTTTCGATAGGGTTCACGTAATGAGGGGGAATAGATTGATTTTTCTGGGGTACATACGCTGTTTCGGGCATCATCGACTGTGCACGATTTGGGGGAGCACGATAACATTTTCTGTCTCTAAGATAGCTCTCATAGCCTTCGGCCTGTTTGATAAGATCGCTGACAGATTTAATGTTGTCTCGTCTGACAGTTAATTTATACTCAGGTCTCATGTTAGAGTACAATCGGTTTAGCACTGCGTTAGTACTGAAACCACCATGACGTCGCATTAGAGTTGTCAAGGCAACAATATATGCTCTTATTTGCTCATGCTCACCTTGAGTCCTACGTAGAATTTCCTCGTCTAGATTTCTTTTGTAATCAGGGGGAAAATATTGTTCCTCAAAACTTGATACAAAATCATCGTAACAGGACCACAGTGATTTGTTATTTCGGTACCACAATAACGCGTCGCCTTTAAATACTTCAGGAAGCGCTTTTAGGAGTTGATCGGATGTGATATCGTATGACTCGATCAGTTCGCTCAATCTTTCGAGGAATGACACAGGATGACTATATCCATCGAACTTCAATTGCCATTTTCTGACCTGATTACAAATATACGCTAGGCTGTTCTTTCCTTTTTCTTTAGCCTCGAAAGAAGTGTTATTGCGTTCGATTGGGGAATTGAAATGTATGGGCATTTTATCTACACGATCGATATTCCTGTCTTCCACTCTACGCATTTCTGGACAATAGGTCTCACTTGTGGGTACATTTGCACTTTGAAAATCCGCTGAATTTCTCGTACTTATGTTATTTAGCTCTACCAGTCTCTCCTGTACTGTTCGAAAATCACAGTCAGGGGTCAAACCTAATATTTCTCGAATACTCTGCCCTTCCATGGGGTTAACCGTAATACCAGGGGCGCAGATTGGTTGATTCATGGTCGTTGCCGTCAAAGATTGGGCAGCCCCACCTGAAGCTAAGGGCTCGTACGGATACTGAGGACCCGGTAGATTTTGAGACGCCGTGCTTTCTGTCTTATCAGAGGTCATTTGAGAACCAGCTCTTAAGAATTGTACTAATCGTTTCCTAAGATCTGCAACAGTGCCTTCGCTATTTAAATTAAATCTTTGTAACTCGAGTTCAAGCTCCGATTTTTGCAATTTATACACCCAACCTACGCGCGCATCATTCTCTGAGGGTGAGGGGTTAGAATCTATGAATGGGGCATTCGGGTGTGGCAATGCCAAATGTACACTAGTCGTAGTGGTTGTGATAGTAGTCGTGGTCACAGTCGGGGTTTCAGGAAGGGGCAAGTTTGTCGTATTCGAAGAATGGGTTGTTGTCGTAGGGGAGTGTGTCGTGGCAGGTTGTGTTGTAGGAACAGTTTTATGTTTCGGTTTAGCTCCAGTTGTAGTGTCGAGTACATGGAAAAATAATAATTGTCGAAAGGGTCGCAAAAATAAGTTCAAATTGTAAAGCATTGTGTTCGTCTGAAGTTAAACAGTTGAGAATCAAAAGTACAATGTAATACTCGAAAATTATATCGAAAAAATGCAAATAACGTCCCTGTTCGGGCGCCAGAATTTTGTGAGGGATTTTCGGGGTCAAGGTCAATTTAATAGTCACAAAAAAAATTTACCAGGATAGCCAGTCGAGCTGGGTCGAAAATTTCAGTTCCAGGGGTCGGTTACTTACAATTTATTTAGACCAATGCAGCCACTTTATTCAGGAGTCAATCAGATATAAATGTGGAATGTAAACAAACCACTCAATCGATCAGTTTGGCTCATCATGACTCCTGTAAATTTTGAAAAGGGTTGAACATAAACGGGATCGCCAATCAAATAAAATTTTGAAAATTATAACAGTGGCTGTTATGTTTATAAAAGATAAAAACTTCTAATAATTAATTTAAATTTGACACTCTGACCGAGAGGAAAGGAAATTTGAACGTCCAAGGAAGGTGTTCGGCCGTTCACAAGGAAGTTTTATATCGGATGGACGGGTTCTGATTCAGGATAATTTAATTTTAAAAATGAATTAGACAAGAATAATAAAATTTAGGAAATTAATTTGGATTATGAAAAACAAATTAAAACTTTGTAAAAATAAGTATCTCAGTAAAAGTAAAATTGTTACTAGTCAGTTATTCCCTAATCGTTGTACGTCAGTAGTTGGAAGGGAACAGATGGATGCACCAAGGTGTCGGATTTTGGTGATCTCAAGGGAAGTATTTAATTGGATGGACGGGTTATATTACAGGTTAGCGTGTACTGTCCTAATTGTCTACACGTGCAGGATCGGTAAGTTAATGTGTAGTAATGGACAGTGCAATACAATTGGGACGTAAGCAATTAAAAAGCAAGCAATTTCTTATAGCTAGCAGCAATAGCAAACACAACAATGCAATCAGTTCAAAATTAAACAAAATAATATACACTCGCTAAATAAGCAACCATAAGCCGTGCTTCGTGCAACGCAATCGTATCTCTTATGGATATCAAAAATATACTTACACCACACTTCCTAGTGGAAAAAAAATAAGATTTACTTATCCAAATAAGAAATAATCAACTTAATTTCCTTATCGAATAATTCACCTTAACGTGGACGATATCGTATCAAAAATAAAAATTAAAATACTTCTTTTGTTCGGAAAATATCAAATAAAAATAACTACCTTAGCTTAAAATAATTATTTGATGCGGAAAGATGGGTATAGGTGAAAAGCTTGTGGGAGGTGTCAAGCTTTCCCAAGGAAAGTTATTGGGTCGACAGGTACAATGACTCGCTCGGATGGGGTTAAGCGAGCCTTCAAGGAAAACAACTCAGCAAATATACTCAATAAAATAAATCGGTTGTCTCAGCGTTACCACAGAATTAGATTATTAAATAATCGCAAATCTTTAGTAATTACGGTGTCCTAGAACCGGCAAATCTCCACTACTACTGCGGAAAAATTAAATCTGCGGAAGGAGAGGGAAATATGGATAACCTGTGGAAGTGGTACAGGTTATCTCCAAGGAAGTATAAGGTGTTGGATAGGAAATTGTGGTTCCTGCTCGGATGGTGTTGAGCGGGTCCCAAAGGAAATGTAGTGATTTAATTTTTAAGCAGTAAATAAAAAAAATTAGTTTACTTCGGAAATTCGTAATATTAAAAATTTAGCAGAAATTCGTAATTAAATATTAATTTGCAGAGAAAATATTAACTCCTGACTCGACTTAAATTAAATTCTTATTAAAAGATTTAATTGAATTGAATTTAATTTATTTCGCTGAGACAAAATATTTTAAAAATCGGCAAAAATATTCGTTATTACTCTGAGCAATAATAGTCGTCCTACCTTAAATCAGGATACTCGTTCGTGACTCGGGTACAGACACTCGACTCGGACTCGTACGGGCACTCGACACTCCACTCGTCTCGCACTCGAACTCGTGTCGGACTCGAACTCGTTGTTCGTGGAGCCGTGGCGGCGACTTTTGTTACCGGCCGGCGTTCCAGTGCGCATGTCCCGCCGCCAGCAGGCTAGGACTCGCACGGCCGCTGTGCGCCGACTCCGCAGGCCACAGGTCGGCGGCGGTCGGCCTCATGCCGAACCCAACGTGTTTACGTTGACTATTACATTATTCCAATAGATTTTTTTTTATGCCGATTGAATTGAAATAAAATTGATTTAATTTAGAAATGTGTTTCCGAATTTTGATTCATCGATTTTAATGGAGAATAATTAATTATAATAATCGAAATAAAAAAAACCAAATGTCGAACTGTCGGAAAATAAATATAATTTACTCGAAAAATAAAAATAAATGACTTTTTTTCCGAACTAAAATTTACCGAATCAGTAAATGTAAAATAAAATAGACTCTAATTCTAACTTAAATTATTTACTGAAAATGAACTCGTTACAC
The DNA here is from genome assembly GCA_030545055.2 of Neoaliturus tenellus. Taxonomy (NCBI): domain Eukaryota; kingdom Metazoa; phylum Arthropoda; class Insecta; order Hemiptera; family Cicadellidae; genus Neoaliturus; species Neoaliturus tenellus. The sequence continues at coordinate 135,200,415 of CM061531.1, read as the reverse complement.
TCTCCTCTGTCTTCGAGGACAAAAGAAAAAACGAAAAAAAGAAAAAACCTAAAATTTTCTCTTGATCGAAACGAAAATAAAAATAATAGGAGGGGAAGGAAATAATGGACCCACCCAGGCTTGGGAATTGGGTGGTGTCTCCAAGGAATATTCATTGGAAAGGATTGCATAACCAAACAAAATCCGTACTTATTTTTGGGCAGAGCCAACTAAAGATAATTCCTGCTTTAAACACCTATCCCCAGCCAATTAGTGTTGGAATAAAAACCGCGCTGGGATTTTCATTTTGAACCCCCCTGGGAATTTAATGGTCCTCCTTTTGCTTTTCTTCTTCTTTTTTGGTTTGGAGGAGTCAGAGGAACCTCCTGTAGGACTGATCCCTTGCTCACTTTCGGTACTTATGACGGCCACCTCACCGGTTTCGTGGTGCTGGGGACTGGGGTCACTAAGATTTTCCGTAATAGTTTGTAGCCAATCATCTTCGGCCATGAGACTAAGGCAGGGCGAGGGAACGTTACACCAGTCATGTTCCATTTCAATTTCTTTCAGGATATTTTCTACGGACGTATGATTGAGCTCTATCAATGGTTTCGGTGGGTCCGTCTCCTTGATTAACTCGTCGAGGTTATCTAGCAGTTCTTGCATAGAAAGAGAAGAATTCAGAATCGGGTGTTCGTTACAACTTCTTAGTTCTTCTTCTAAGATTTCATATTCGTTCAGGACCACATCAGTCTCATTCGTTGGCCCGTCTTGAGGTAATAGAACCTGAGCTTTTAAAGCCTCGAGCACGTGGATTCTCCATTTCTCAGGGGTGAAGAGGAAATTTACATCGGTGATCTCCAGGCCTCGGGACAACCTTTCTGCGAACCAAAGGACAAAGATCCCACAGTCGAAATTATTTTTCTGGCTGGGGCAGGATTGTGGGGTGTCCACAGTTTTCCAATCCACCAAATTGAAAGGGTGGTTATTGGCTACCGCATACCGATTTAACGCCTGTAGCGCAAGTCGGATATGTTGCATATGTTTTCCCAGCAATGAATCATAGGAGGTGACGCATTTTTTCCTCATGTCCATGGCAATCAGGGCCCAATGCCCCCTCCCGATTCTGATGTGCAGGGGAATGAGTATTATATCGTATTGAAACGGATTGACCTTCCGAAATCTTCGGGCAGCAAGTTCTGGTCTCCTGGTTTCCAAATCTACAAAAAAGAAAGGGTCCACGCACAACACTCTTGGTAGCCCGAGAAGGCCCTCCTGACTCCTCCTTTCTATTAGCCTCATGTAACTTTCAATTATAGTGTCATTTAAAAGGCCACCGGGACGTAAACACGCAAGGTCCTCTGACAAGGTCGGTACGAGGGGCCTCATTGTCCTGGAAAGAAAGGGCAAGCTCATGCAACAAGCACTACGGGGCTAACAAAGCAGAAGGGTTAGGAAAGGAAATGTGGACTCGCTAAGGAAGTGGGAGTTTAGCGTGTCTCCAAGGAGTGATACGGTTTAAGGTCTTTGGCATGCACACACCCGATTATTTTGCCCTTGGTGTCTCTTAATCTGAACATATTCACCCCAATTTTGTCGTCAATTATATATGGCCCTTCGTAATTTGGCGCTAGCTTGGCAGCTACAAAGTCCGCGGCAGAGGATAATGTGTGATTGCGTTTCATCACTTGTTGCCCAACTTGGAAAGGGTTTTCTCTACGCCTCAAGTTATAGTATTTAGCCTGTCGTATGCTTGCCAGTTTTAAGTGCTTTTGGCATTGTACCCTTAAATTTTGCATAATTTGTAGTCGGCTCTTGTGACTTCGCTCACGCCCTTCGTCAATATCATTTGGGTTCAGATCCAATGTAGGACCATAGATCGCCTTTGGGGTTCGTAGTTCCCTACAGAAGTTTAGCATGGCAGGGGTAAAACCTGTAGACTCGTGTTTCGAAGAATTCATTGCAAACCTAAATTCATCCAGATGAATATCCCAACTTCGATGATCATTTTTCACATACTGGGAAATCATGGTTTTAATGACTCGATTCGCCCGTTCCGTAGGATTCGATTGGGGGCTGTAAGGGGCCGTAAAACGGTGAATAATTTGCCATTCTTTTGCGAGTTTTTCGAAAATTCTTGACGTATATTGACTACCATTGTCTGTCAAAATGATTTCAGGGGCTCCGTATCGGAATAAAATGAGATCGGCAAACTTCTGTGCGATCTGTTGAGCCGTGGCATTTTTTAGTGGAGCCATTTCGACCCATTTCGAATAAGAGTCCTGAAAGACTACTATATAGCGGTTCCCTTTCTTAGACCTCGGAAGTGGTCCAATTACGTCACTAGTAACTTGGTACCAGGGACCCTGAATTTTACGATAATACATTTTGCCAATCGCTTGCCGTTGTTCGACCTTGTATCTCTGACAAACATCGCAACTCCTAACGTATGCCTTTGTGTCTCGTCTCCATCCTGGCCAATAATACTTTTGTCCAATCCTATCTATGGTTTTTTTGATACCTAAGTGCCCAGCTGTTTCGTGGTCATGGTTCTCTTGTAAAACTTTCGTCTGTAAGTTTCGGGGAACGCATAGTTTCCATTCAGTGGAGGTGTCGTGAGTTTGTGATTTCGAACTAAATCGTCTATAGAGTTTATCTTCTTTCATTCGATAATCTTTGAATTTACTCGGATCCGCTTTTACCTTTCTTAGTTGGTTACTCGCCCAATCAAAGTTTGCATCCTGATCGCAATCCTTGTTTATTTGAGGTTTTTCCTTTGTCGCCTTCTCTGATGAGCCACATTGTAGCATACAATTCTCGGGAATTTCCTCCTCGTTATTTGTCGGTTGTCGGGATAAAGCATCGGCTACTTTATTTAAAGACCCTTTTCGATATTGAATCTCGAATTGGTGTTGTTGTAATTCTAAGATCCATCGAGCTAACCTTCCAGAAGGTTTTTCTAAATTCATAAGCCACTTCAGGGCCTGATGGTCGGTAATCGCCGTAAATTTGTATCCCTCTAAATAAGGCCTAAATTTTCTGATCGCCCACACAAGTGCTAAGCATTCTTTTTCCGTTACAGTAAATTTTTGCTCACTGTCGGACAATAACCTACTAGCGAAGGCTATAACGCATTCCTTGCCGTTGATGCGCTGAAAAAGAGAGGCGCCTAGCCCTTCATTGGACGCATCAGTCTGAATTAGAAAAGGCTGATTGAAATCGGGACACGATAATACTGGGGCTGAGGTGAGCTTTTCTTTTAATGTTGCAAAAGCTTTCTCTTGCTCTTCACCCCACAAAAATCTCTGATTTTTCTTTAACAGTTTCGTCAAAGGGGCCGAAAGTTTTGAAAAGTTCTCAATGAATTTTCTGTACCATGAGGCTAAACCTAAAAAGCTTCTAACCTGTTTTACCGTCTTAGGTGCAGGGAATTCTAAGATAGCTTTTATCTTTTCGGGGTCCGTGTGGATTCCAAATTCATTCACGATATGTCCCAAGTATTTTAACTCCTTTTTGCAAAAATTACATTTTTCCACATTCAGCTGTAGACCTGCATCACGTAGCTTTTTGAAAACCTTCTCTAGCAAAGACAGATGTTCATCAAAGGATTTCGAGACAACAATTAGATCGTCCAGATACGCAAAGGCGTGAGGCTCAAATTCGGGTCCTATAATTTTATCTAGGAGTCTTTGAAACGTTGCGGGTGCCGAATGCAACCCGAATGGCATAACTTTAAATTGGAACAATCCCCTGCCAGGTATTGTGAAGGCTGTGATCGGTTTACTGTTATCCTCCAAAGGGATTTGCCAATAACCATTTTTGAGATCGATCGTACTTATATAGCGTGCGTCTCGTAATTTATCCAATATTGCGTTTATATGTGGCAATGGATATGCGTCCTTTTCGGATAACTGGTTTACTTTTCTTACATCGAGACACATTCTAAATTTACCAGAGGGTTTTTTGATCAGTACCAACGGGCTACTCCAAGGACTTGACGATGGTTCGATGACATCATCTTTCAACATTTGATCTATTTCTTGATTAATAATCTCCTGCATCTTAGGGTTACAAGGATAATACCTTTGTTTCACGGGAGTATCAGTACTAAGTCTTATTTTGTGTTCAACTAGATCGGTTCGACCTTTAATATCTTTGAATAGATCGAGTTGTTCATTTAAAAATGTGTCCAACTTATGTTTCTCCTCATCCGTGAGAGGTGTGATGGCATTAAGATTAACAACATCTTGACTCGTACTTGGTTCATAGCATCGGTTTGGGTTTTCTGGTAAACAATCTTTTAACAGACTTTGTGCTCTAATTATATCCATTCCAATAATCATAGGTGTCGTTAACTTGGGTATATAAAATGCGTGAATCTTACATTTTTGATCGTCAATAATGCACTCAAATTCAAATGCTTCTCGCACTTCTGTTAACGAGCTATCAGCTAGGTGTACCTTCATCTGAACTGGGGTTGCAGCAATTCCATTTTCTGTGAGATAGTGTGCTATCCTATCACCTACTATAGTCACCATTGATCCCGTGTCTAGCAATGCGCAAAATGATTTATCCAAAATTCGTATGGTCAAATAAGGTCTAGGATCGGTTTCTTTAACTTCAACACACTGAAGTTTATTGAAATTACTTACATATTCGAGCCATTTCTCCCATTCTTGTGAGGTGGAGTTTGGTTTTCGAGACTCGGGCCACCTCTTTCTCTCCGGTCTCGCATTGCGTTTCCCTTACTGCACGGACAGTAGACTGTTAGCACGTTCTCCTTTTTACAGTTGAAACAGCGAATCTTTTTCGGAAGTTTACAGTCGTGGAATTTATGTCCTCTTGCATCGCAATTCCAGCATACAGGTTCAACGGAATTCCTTGGGCTCTCCAAATTTGATTTTGCATTGTATGGGCGGTTATTACCTGTTTCTTTTGACACTCTGTCGTTCTGATAATAGGGCCTTTTATTAGTTTGCTGGTTTGAGGGAGCAGTCTTGTTCTGCTCAGTGACAGCACTGATATCACTTTCGATAGGGTTCACGTAATGAGGGGGAATAGATTGATTTTTCTGGGGTACATACGCTGTTTCGGGCATCATCGACTGTGCACGATTTGGGGGAGCACGATAACATTTTCTGTCTCTAAGATAGCTCTCATAGCCTTCGGCCTGTTTGATAAGATCGCTGACAGATTTAATGTTGTCTCGTCTGACAGTTAATTTATACTCAGGTCTCATGTTAGAGTACAATCGGTTTAGCACTGCGTTAGTACTGAAACCACCATGACGTCGCATTAGAGTTGTCAAGGCAACAATATATGCTCTTATTTGCTCATGCTCACCTTGAGTCCTACGTAGAATTTCCTCGTCTAGATTTCTTTTGTAATCAGGGGGAAAATATTGTTCCTCAAAACTTGATACAAAATCATCGTAACAGGACCACAGTGATTTGTTATTTCGGTACCACAATAACGCGTCGCCTTTAAATACTTCAGGAAGCGCTTTTAGGAGTTGATCGGATGTGATATCGTATGACTCGATCAGTTCGCTCAATCTTTCGAGGAATGACACAGGATGACTATATCCATCGAACTTCAATTGCCATTTTCTGACCTGATTACAAATATACGCTAGGCTGTTCTTTCCTTTTTCTTTAGCCTCGAAAGAAGTGTTATTGCGTTCGATTGGGGAATTGAAATGTATGGGCATTTTATCTACACGATCGATATTCCTGTCTTCCACTCTACGCATTTCTGGACAATAGGTCTCACTTGTGGGTACATTTGCACTTTGAAAATCCGCTGAATTTCTCGTACTTATGTTATTTAGCTCCACCAGTCTCTCCTGTACTGTTCGAAAATCACAGTCAGGGGTCAAACCTAATATTTCTCGAATACTCTGCCCTTCCATGGGGTTAACCGTAATACCAGGGGCGCAGATTGGTTGATTCATGGTCGTTGCCGTCAAAGATTGGGCAGCCCCACCTGAAGCTAAGGGCTCGTACGGATACTGAGGACCCGGTAGATTTTGAGACGCCGTGCTTTCTGTCTTATCAGAGGTCATTTGAGAACCAGCTCTTAAGAATTGTACTAATCGTTTCCTAAGATCTGCAACAGTGCCTTCGCTATTTAAATTAAATCTTTGTAACTCGAGTTCAAGCTCCGATTTTTGCAATTTATACACCCAACCTACGCGCGCATCATTCTCTGAGGGTGAGGGGTTAGAATCTATGAATGGGGCATTCGGGTGTGGCAATGCCAAATGTACACTAGTCGTAGTGGTTGTGATAGTAGTCGTGGTCACAGTCGGGGTTTCAGGAAGGGGCAAGTTTGTCGTATTCGAAGAATGGGTTGTTGTCGTAGGGGAGTGTGTCGTGGCAGGTTGTGTTGTAGGAACAGTTTTATGTTTCGGTTTAGCTCCAGTTGTAGTGTCGAGTACATGGAAAAATAATAATTGTCGAAAGGGTCGCAAAAATAAGTTCAAATTGTAAAGCATTGTGTTCGTCTGAAGTTAAACAGTTGAGAATCAAAAGTACAATGTAATACTCGAAAATTATATCGAAAAAATGCAAATAACGTCCCTGTTCGGGCGCCAGAATTTTGTGAGGGATTTTCGGGGTCAAGGTCAATTTAATAGTCACAAAAAAAATTTACCAGGATAGCCAGTCGAGCTGGGTCGAAAATTTCAGTTCCAGGGGTCGGTTACTTACAATTTATTTAGACCAATGCAGCCACTTTATTCAGGAGTCAATCAGATATAAATGTGGAATGTAAACAAACCACTCAATCGATCAGTTTGGCTCATCATGACTCCTGTAAATTTTGAAAAGGGTTGAACATAAACGGGATCGCCAATCAAATAAAATTTTGAAAATTATAACAGTGGCTGTTATGTTTATAAAAGATAAAAACTTCTAATAATTAATTTAAATTTGACACTCTGACCGAGAGGAAAGGAAATTTGAACGTCCAAGGAAGGTGTTCGGCCGTTCACAAGGAAGTTTTATATCGGATGGACGGGTTCTGATTCAGGATAATTTAATTTTAAAAATGAATTAGACAAGAATAATAAAATTTAGGAAATTAATTTGGATTATGAAAAACAAATTAAAACTTTGTAAAAATAAGTATCTCAGTAAAAGTAAAATTGTTACTAGTCAGTTATTCCCTAATCGTTGTACGTCAGTAGTTGGAAGGGAACAGATGGATGCACCAAGGTGTCGGATTTTGGTGATCTCAAGGGAAGTATTTAATTGGATGGACGGGTTATATTACAGGTTAGCGTGTACTGTCCTAATTGTCTACACGTGCAGGATCGGTAAGTTAATGTGTAGTAATGGACAGTGCAATACAATTGGGACGTAAGCAATTAAAAAGCAAGCAATTTCTTATAGCTAGCAGCAATAGCAAACACAACAATGCAATCAGTTCAAAATTAAACAAAATAATATACACTCGCTAAATAAGCAACCATAAGCCGTGCTTCGTGCAACGCAATCGTATCTCTTATGGATATCAAAAATATACTTACACCACACTTCCTAGTGGAAAAAAATAAGATTTACTTATCCAAATAAGAAATAATCAACTTAATTTCCTTATCGAATAATTCACCTTAACGTGGACGATATCGTATCAAAAATAAAAATTAAAATACTTCTTTTGTTCGGAAAATATCAAATAAAAATAACTACCTTAGCTTAAAATAATTATTTGATGCGGAAAGATGGGTATAGGTGAAAAGCTTGTGGGAGGTGTCAAGCTTTCCCAAGGAAAGTTATTGGGTCGACAGGTACAATGACTCGCTCGGATGGGGTTAAGCGAGCCTTCAAGGAAAACAACTCAGCAAATATACTCAATAAAATAAATCGGTTGTCTCAGCGTTACCACAGAATTAGATTATTAAATAATCGCAAATCTTTAGTAATTAAGGTGTCCTAGAACCGGCAAATCTCCACTACTACTGCGGAAAAATTAAATCTGCGGAAGGAGAGGGAAATATGGATAACCTGTGGAAGTGGTACAGGTTATCTCCAAGGAAGTATAAGGTGTTGGATAGGAAATTGTGGTTCCTGCTCGGATGGTGTTGAGCGGGTCCCAAAGGAAATGTAGTGATTTAATTTTTAAGCAGTAAATAAAAAAAATTAGTTTACTTCGGAAATTCGTAATATTAAAAATTTAGCAGAAATTCGTAATTAAATATTAATTTGCAGAGAAAATATTAACTCCTGACTCGATTTAAATTAAATTCTTATTAAAAGATTTAATTGAATTGAATTTAATTTATTTCGCTGAGACAAAATATTTTAAAAATCGGCAAAAATATTCGTTATTACTCTGAGCAATAATAGTCGTCCTACCTTAAATCAGGATACTCGTTCGTGACTCGGGTACAGACACTCGACTCGGACTCGTACGGGCACTCGACACTCCACTCGTCTCGCACTCGAACTCGTGTCGGACTCGAACTCGTTGTTCGTGGAGCCGTGGCGGCGACTTTTGTTACCGGCCGGCGTTCCAGTGCGCATGTCCCGCCGCCAGCAGGCTAGGACTCGCACGGCCGCTGTGCGCCGACTCCGCAGGCCACAGGTCGGCGGCGGTCGGCCTCATGCCGAACCCAACGTGTTTACGTTGACTATTACATTATTCCAATAGATTTTTTCTTATGCCGATTGAATTGAAATAAAATTGATTTAATTTAGAAATGTGTTTCCGAATTTTGATTCATCGATTTTAATGGAGAATAATTAATTATAATAATCGAAATAAAAAAAACCAAATGTCGAACTGTCGGAAAATAAATATAATTTACTCGAAAAATAAAAATAAATGACTTTTTTTCCGAACTAAAATTTACCGAATCAGTAAATGTAAAATAAAATAGACTCTAATTCTAACTTAAATTATTTACTGAAAATGAACTCGTTACAATATCATCTACTGTTCTTTGCAGAGTTTCAAAGAATTCATCCTTTACTGTAGCGAGCTCGTCTTCATTAGGACCGTACACTATAACCACAGTAATTGGTATTGTTTCTTCCTGTAATTCAACGGTCATTACTCTTTCATTAACAAAATTCCATCCTTTAATATTTGCTACTTTTTCTTTTGCAACTAAAAATCCCACTCCAGCTCGAGCTCGTTCAGTTTTAGGGACTAAACAATAAAAAAGTGTAAACTCTTTGTCTCTTGAAATATATGAATATTTCCGCTGGGATTGTATTGAAAAATTCTGTGTGATAGGCTCCAATTACATGTTCGATATAACGAATCTTCACCGGAACATACTCAATCCGGTCTTTGTGATAATCGGATTACAGACGAGTCGTAAGAACGATCAGACTAAAGACCCCGGTCAGTTCGACAGTGTAAACATAAAGAATTTCCACGTGAAAATAAACGGACAACGGTACCCGCAGGAGCAGCAAAATTTGAATATCACGGATAAAAAATACAGACTGCTATACGACAGCTACTGTTCTATGAGACAAGTAATGTTCAAAAACGATGATGTATATCTCAATATAAACGATTTCATCAACAAATACCCATTGATGGTGATAGACACACATCTCCATCCGTTTTCGACTGAGAGAAAAAGAAACGATATCCAAATCGAATTGGATTTTACAAACGTGGTTTCCGGTTCGGTCGCTGATAAAGACACTACGGCCTACGTCATCGTGGTATCACAGACCATGTTCACTTATGATGTCAAAAAGGAATATATACAGATGATGATTTAGTTATTCTAATAAATTTCTACAATTCTAGTAAATGAAAAATATTGACGGGATTTACGCTTGTATAATTCGTACGATCAAAATCCGAGGGGGATCGGATAACATGTTGGTGTCGGTGGATATTGGTTACAAAGCTCTGTTACTACGTCAAAGTTCCCACCTTCAACAGAGTACTTTTTGAGGCATAAAAAGTCCCAATTGGAGGTAGACACCAATCACTCCAATGGGTGAAAACCAGGAGATTAAAAATTTTGATCAATATTAAATTTTGATGTAATCATCAGTTGTGATGCAATTTCCATCACAGCTGATTTACAAAAATAAATGAGTTTTGAATTTTATTTTTTATCGTTGAGAAAAACAACTAAACACACTTATTTAAGACACTTTTAAATGAGTAAAAACACACTATTTTCATCAATGAAACAGGTCTTTAAAAAATCAATTGTAATCAGTCCAGATCAAAATCTTCATCAACATCCATACTGATGGGTATCCGAAAATGTCCCCAGGGTAGTGTCGTCAGTCCGTCTTCACAGATGTACCTCTTGTCATCTTTGGCGGACAGCGCTTTTTTATATTGTGATATGGAATAAATGTTGTGCCCTTTGCTCCGGATGGTGTTCATCGTCTTGTATTCTTCTGTTTCGTTGAACAAACATGATTTGTAGTCTTCCAGCTTCAACTCCTTCTTGACAACAGATTTCGTCACGCCTTTCGCCTTTTTGCCAGATTTATTTCCTTCCTAGTCATATGCGTACATCTTCGATCGCAGCCCGACGAACTCCCTCATGACATCTCCGGCCAGCTCGTCTTTTCATTTTCCGATGACTTTCTTGTTGACCCGCGGCATGTCGTAAACGTTATCCGCTTTGTAATCACTGGTGTCAAAATAGTCGATCATGCTTTTCATGTCCTCGTATACGTCGTTGGTCCTCACTCCATAAACTAGTGAGTCGGTATCTCCGTAGTGGACTCTGATGTTGTCCCCATACTTTGGTTTCATGACGTTATAATGGAAATCGTATATCGCTATTTTGGAGATGTCCAAAATGCTCATACCGACATAAATGGGTTTGTTGAAATATAAATAGGTCTTTTCCATATAGACAGCAGTCAAGTGCTCGGAGAATATTGTCAAGGATTTAAAATTGGGTTTCGCCACTAGCTTTTGCAACTGCTGTTAGTGAGTGGCTAGTTTGATATTGACATGTTTTCTGATATTCTCCATCGTCTTGCCGAACACCGAGTTGTACATCAACTTGTAGAAATCTTTTTCAAAGTCGTTCGTCGCTTTGGTTCTCATGTCCGTGTTTAATTTAATATATTCACTCAACCACGCTGACTGTTGAAATTTTATGGCCCTATATATTTTCTTCAGAACCATTCCTAAAGACAGATAGAGTTGGAGATTCCTGTAGTGTACGATGTATTTCTCTTGGTTGTACAGCGTTGTTAAGAGTTTCCTCTGATTGGATCCCGGTGGGCATTGGTTCTCCGGTGCTAGAGGTAGGTCTCTATGGTGGTCGTGCAGATGTTGAGGATATTCGAGGTCTACTTCGAGGATGTAACCGGTGTCGGACTTGTCACTGATGAATTGTCCGTTTGTGAGTTTACACATTATCTGGGCCAGTTCAGAGTCTGCACACCACTCGAATTGTCTCTGGGATTGGTACTCCATCATCGCCCATCCATATAGGTTGTTTACATCCAGATAGATAAGATAATCATTCGGTTTTCCAGCGTCATAATCGTGCATGTACGGGTTATTGGCTTTGGCGTATCTGTGGCAGCACTGAGAGATACCACCACGAATGCCTTTCGAGATCATCAGTTCCATGTCGGGGTCCGTCAGCATATCGAGACTTACTTTAGTTTTCTTCAACATGGCGTCCCAGGCCAGACCGGGTGAGGTGTAATACCACGCTGGATCCAGTTTATACGTTTTCAAACACACTTTACGGAAATTTTCCATCACATCCGCAAACAGTAGGGTGTTCGTTTTATTGTACAGCAGAGTGTACTCGCCCATCGTTTGGATGGAAAACTTTTCCCATACATCACACGCATGTTTGTAATCTTTATCGCTGACGTTTGAATTGTTCAATTTGTTGTAGAAAGATTCTTTTGAAGGTAAAGACGTCTCTCCAAATCTCTCCATACCGTCCATATAATCATACGGGTAAATCCCCTTGCGAATAACCAGATCCAGTTTGTCATCCGAGAAGAATTTCGAAGTGTGTTTGAATTGATGTTTGGTGAGTTTTTGGCCAGACTGTCTCAACTCGAAGCCATGAATCTGAACGAGTCCAAGAATCTCAAGTTTACCCCGTTTTCAATTTTTACTTCGAAAGATATGTAACGTTCTTCGGTGGTGGCCAAGACAACGATATCTTTCTTATCCGCTCCAAGCATTTTTATAAATAAATGGGCGTCATAATTGCTCATGTTGTGAATGAATACCGGTAGGAAATGGGGCTTTTTGAAATTCAAATTGCAAGAATTGTGGGCTAACCCTCTGAATTTCCCAGTCAAAATGATCGTGATCGAGAACGGCTTTTCCAGTTTTTTCATTAAACACTTTTCCACAAATGTGGCGAACCGAAGTAAACCTGGCTTCCGCCTTTTCGGCAGCTGTCAAAGTCATAGGCTTTGCTGCTTCACGACTGTAAAGTTGAGCTATTTTCTTTGAAACATCTACGAGTCCATCTATGAAGACCTGTGCAGCATCGGCGCCCAAATATTCATAATACAAATCGAAGGGAATGTCATAGTCGTCTGACGCATTCACGACGTACAATGCAAAACTCGCCGCTTGATGGGATTGATATTTCTTGGTGTTGATCCCCCGCTGGTCGTCTACTGGTATCAAGATGCATTCGAAATCAGCATACGCTACGTAGGGCACTTTCATTTTTCTGTATCTGTACTTGAACTGTATTGTGGGGCTGATGTAATCATCTTTAATTTTAATCGTCTTAGGCATCACGATTCTAACAGCATCGTGTTCATTGCAGTATTCCCTGTGTTTTTCTAATTTCAATTCATCATCGAGTCCGTTGAGACATCTGTTGCATATAAATATTGTATCCAAATCATGAACATCATCCTGTTGTTCTGGCTCGTTGCAGGTTTCTTTGTGGGTTTTTAACAAGGCTTCAGTTCCAAAATATTGGAGACAACGATTGCAGTTATGTATCTTATTTCTGTTTTTCTTGATTTGCCTACCTATCAACCTGCTCATGCTTTTTATCCAACGATAATGTGAATTGCCGTTTTCATTTTTCAAATACAACAGATTGACATGTCTGTTGGGGATTTCATTTTTTGTTACATACAAAACATAGATGTCACTTTTCTTGGCATTTTTGATTTTTTCCTGCACCGGGATAGTCCTCAAACTTATCATAATTTTCAGAGTCTTTAGTTAAATCACAAGCATATATATTTACTGACACCCCAGACAGTTTTTCAAATTTCATTATAATATTTTTCTGAACTTGTACGGGGAACGGTATGTCTTTCAAAGCTTCATCAAACTCGTGTTCGTACTGTTTGTATTTACTGACTCTATCGGGATGATCTCTGTAATCAACTGGGTGTAATGCAGATAAAATAGACCAGAGAAAACATTTTTCATTAACATTTTTTACATTAATAACAGCTTTTCTATTCGCAATATCTTTGGGCAAAGGAATATAGCTGGATGCTCTGAGGGGGTTATAGCGGCATACTTGAATTTCCAAATCGCTTATACTAAATAAAGACCAACCGGATCCTTTCGCTTGAAATTCTTCCATTTCGTTGAGTAACTTTTCCTTAGCAAAATCATAGAAACCTGAAATATCGGTACTCAAATCGATCACAGAATATTTCGTTTTAAAGTTGAATTCCTCTACTTGTTCTTTCCTCTTGAAATCAATTCGGAAGTTAAATCGAACCTTCGATTCAAATTCACCTAACCATTCTTTTATCTTCCTGATGATAATATTTTTATATGCGTCCAAAAATATGATCGGGTCTTTGATAGCGTGAATATTTTCAATACAATAAAAGTTGACGACTCCCCCGAAAGCCGATCTCACTAATTCGACTTCAGAATCTTTTGGTGTAAACGTTTTGCCACCACCCATTGGCCCTTTAACCAAATTGCAAATCGTCGCCATCGTTAAAAATATAGCCCCCTGCAAAGTTTCAAAAACTGATTTATTTTTAACATCATTTTCATCAAGACGGGGTCTTTTCGCTTGAGTGGGTCCATCATTTTCATGAACAATTCCGCCACGGCTAACTAAAGCTGACTCTTCATGTGTTTTCAGATGATAACTCATATTGGATTTTCTTACGAGTTTTTCACACTTCGGGCATTTAGCTTTGTACTCATGACTTGGTTTCTTCTGGACCCGGGGTTTTGAATTTTAAACTCCGCTTGTGCTAGGTATCGGTTGCATTTGTTCATTACTTTGCGCTGTCGAAGTGGAAGGTTGAATATCAGTAGATTTACATGTTTTGTAATGCCGATTAAAATTAACGTTTAAAATGGATTTTCCACATTTATCACATGACTTTTTCTTGTAACGGGAGCTTGAGTCTTTGTTTGGGTTGTTAGGACACACTTTAACATGATGTGACATTTGTGATTTCGATATTAGCTTGCCGCAGAAAATGCAATTAATTTTAATCGCAGCCATCTTCTTATGCGATCTATAAGAGAAAAATAAAAAACTGATCAGAATAAAAAATTTAATGGGTACTAGTGAAAAATATTATATTATGGTTTTTAATAAACAGCTATAAATAAAAAATTGACAAAACAGCTAAACTCCAAATATTTAAAAATTTATATTTAACTAATTTGATTTTGAGTGAAAATCATACAAGTCGATTAAACAATAACAATTTTGATTGAGTGAAAACACGTTATCATACAACATGAAATTTGGGTCAGGCGGTTTGATAAGATAACTCAAAACGCTTATCTTATTCTTATTATATGAAAATATTCTATGATAATTTTGACTATTAATTTAATAACTAACAGAGATATTATCTAAAATATTACTCACCACGATTAAGACAGATCTCGAAGCAAACTGAATATTGCTTGAACACTGGCCTCTTTTATATCTAAAGTTCTATGGCTGAGTTGGGCAAAGTCCAAATTGCATCACCCTGTTAAAACCATTCAAGCTTGATAAGTTGGCGATATAATTAAAAAAAAGTCTCATTAAAATTCTTATCACTAATGACGGAGTCTGGCGCCGCGCCGGTCTGTTATCAGCAACCTAATTACCAAACATTCTCACTAAAACTCTTATCGCCAATCTCGAGGTCAGTCGACGTCGGTCTGTTATCTCTTATCTCTTTCCTCCCATGCTGAATCACCCGCTAAAACAACAAGTGTTGTATATTAGTGGAAATTTCTTTTGTGAGTTGAAAATCACCACAACGGACTATAAATATAATGGTCCTTATGTCGGACTAGTCCCTACACCGGACTATCTAAATTCAATAGCATGCGGAACCATTTTAATATAATAGTCCTTGCGCAGGACCATTAAAATGCAATAGTCCCTACGCCGGAACATTTTAATATAATAGTCCTTGCGCTGGGCCATTAAAATACAATAATCCCTACGCCGGACTATTTAAATACAACAGCTCCTATGCCGGACTATTTAAATGTAATAGTCCCCACCCCGGACTATTTAAATTCAATAGTCCTTGCACAGGACTAGTCCTCACGCGGGACTATCTAAATACAATAGTCCTTACACGGGACTAGTCCTTACGTAGGACTATTAGGAAATTCGCACTTCTCGCACCCCCTCATGGCGCAGTCACCCTTGTCTATCAATGTTTTTATGCCTCGGAATTGATGAAAAGTGCTGTAAAATTGCCAAAAAGTAGGCAAAAATCACTGACAACTGGTTAAAAATAGGTCTGTAGGACTGTTAGGAAATTCGCACTTCTCGCACTTCCTCGTGGCCCCATCAATTTTTTATGCCTCGGAAATCCTTAAAAATGCTTTGAAATTGCCAAGAAGTATCCAAAAAATCACCGGAAATCGGTTAAAAATAGGTCTGCAGGACTGTTAGGAAATTCGCACTTCTCGCACTTCCTCATTGCCCAGGAGGCTGACTCTTAGGAAATTCGCACTTCTCGCACTTCCTCGTGGCCCCATCAATTTTTTATGCCTCGGAAATCCTTAAAAATGCTTTGAAATTGCCAAGAAGTAGGCAGAAAATCACGGGAAATCGGTTAAAAATAGGTCTGCAGGACTGTTAGGAAATTCGCACTTCTCGCACTTCCTCATGATGCAGTCACCCTCCTCTATCAGGTTTTTATGCCTCGGAATTCCTGAAAAGTGCCGTAAAATTGCCAAATTCACTGAAAACTGGTTACAAATAGGTCTGTAGGACTGTTGGGAAATTCCCACTTCTCACACTTCCTCGTGGCCCCATCAATTTTTTATGCCTCGGAAATCCTTGAAAATGCTTTGAATTTGCCAAGAAGTAGGCAAAAAATCACCGGAAATCGGTTAAAAATAGGTCTGCAGGACTGTTAGGAAATTCGCACTTCTCGCGCCCCTCATGGCGCAGGAGCAACATATCTATACTACTCGTCACCATTATGACGTCATCGATGTCACAAAGGTCAAGGTCACGCTGAAACCAAAAATTTTTTGCCACTTTTGCTGTTTCTCGCACTAAGCTCCGAGTTTCAGTCAGGTTCCCATGACCTTGATGACTTGGAGCGAAATTAGACGAGAAACAGCAAAAGTGCCGTGGAAACTTGAAGTTTGAAACGTGACTCTGCCTAAACCATCATGTGACACCGCTCGGGTGACCTTGAACCGATACAACTCCCGCGTTTTACCATTACTGCAACCGCGATGTGCACCCTACGACAGACACCGAGCGACTGACTGTCCGGCTCCGCGCACTCTAGGTACATGGGCTCTAGAGACTAAGACCCTAAACTGTCAGGAATAGGAGTAACTAACTGAACTTTGCAAGCAAAAGTCATTTCTTCCAATATTTTAAATAAATCCTCATCAGTAAAACTTACATTAGTCCGTTTGGTATAAAACGTAGGGTGTCCGCGCAACAGTTTTCACCACTTAGCCAAAGTCGAAACCCGCTTGACCTTGAGTGGAGGACATTGAGCAACTAATAAAGACTTAACACGGCTATGTTTCTTACCCAAAGTGTCCTGCGACATGTCTTCCCTCACAAAAGTCCGCACAATACTGAGAGACTGTTGGTAGAGTATGCGCCAAGGCAAAAGTGGTGGGGGTAACAGCAGGAGTGGGGGAAGGTCACAGTCGTGGGGGAAGGAGAGGCTGTACTGCCGAAGCATCGCATCACTTCACCATGAGCTGCCCTACAGTCAACACACTGTTCACTCGGAGTTGTCACTAGAAGAAACATTCCTGTACAGCTTAGGCTGCGAGGGGCGAGGAAGCAAAGTCAAAGTAGAGTTTGTGTTAAACTCTAAGAAGAAAAGTGTTCTAAATAAACTAATTGTATCCCTGCAATCCCCAATAACTTCAGACAAGTTCTATTTCATAAAGCGACAACTCACTCTTTGGCAAAACGAATTGGAAAATGAAAAAATCACAGTAAATTTAATGTAAAATCTGGACCGGACACTCATGGCGATATGTTGTGTGAAAACGCCACCCTAAACATTACAAGTTAGGTTAGTGAGCACCGCTGGTACGATAATTCGATGTTGTGCCAGAGGTTAAGTGTAATGACCTTGAGTCAAAACACAGAAATACTACAAGTCGATGTCGTCTCAGAGTTAAAGTGAGGTGACCTTGAGTAAAAAACTCAGAAATATTTAGCCTATGTTGTTCCAGAGTCAAAGTATAGTGACCTTGAGCCAAAAACTTGTAAAATACTTACATGAACAGAGACGGAGAACAGCGAGGCGCACTGCACGCAAGTCGGAGACCGGAGCGCCGTTGGGCAGCCTAGGGATTCGATTGTAGTGGGGGTATTGCCAACACTTAGAGTAGAAGTGTAGTGGGTGACCTTGAGGGTGACCTTGACCCCCCCCCCCCCCCGGAGGAGCCGGGAACAAGCTATTGTTGTGAACAAAAGTGTTTCCTCTTACCAAGATGGCAGGTGGACGGATTGGCTTGTCGAAAATGTGAATCCTTCGGATGTTGCTATTGTAAATGCAAAACACAACAGCTGTCACCACCAGAACTAAAGACTTTTGAAGTTCACAAGTCGAAGTATTTCTACACTTGTTGTCCGCAACGGTGTGTAAAGTTTCACATATCTAATCTCACCACTTGTAGAAGGTGCTACGGACAACCTGATGGATGGTGCTAACATTTTCTGGACGCCTGCCGCTACAGAACAGATTGGTTTACAGAACCGTTGGAAGTTGATGAAGTCGCCCAAGAAGCACAAAAGTAACCATGCTACTCTTCGCCTTTTTTTAAAAACTCCATTTGGATGACCTTGAGATTTCCCCCACCACTTCCCATATACCTAGAGTACACGGAGCCGGACAGTCAGTCGCTCGGCAACTATCGTAAGGTGCGCATCAGTGTCGTGCACTCTGCTGTACAGTTTTGGTTTTATCATGTTCAACGATAAAAACTTGGTAAATTGTCACATTTTACCCGTTTCAAGGTCAGCACACTTGAACTCTGGCAAAAATATCAAACGGTTGTACTAAGAGTAAATTTTTCTAAGTGTTGGCTCAAACCTGAAGATACTTTGGATAGATCTTTAAAACAATCCTAAGTCCCAAGTTCACAGTCAACCTCAAGGTCATCACACTGTAACATTTACATTTAATGTAATGTAGCACCGTTTTGGTGCTACCTGGCTTGACATTTTCAAGTTTCCCAAGGTCATCGCAATTCCCCCCACCACTTCCCATATACCTAGAGTACGCGGAGTCGGACAGTCAGTCGCTCGGTATCTGTCGTAGGGTGCACATCGCGGTTGCAGTAATGGTAAAACGCGGGAGTTGTATCGGTTCAAGGTCACCCGAGCTTTGTCACATGATGGTTTAGGCAGAGTCACGTTGCAAACTTCAAGTTTCCTCGGCACTTTTGCTGTTTCTCGTCTAATTTCGCTCCAAGTCTTCAAGGTCTTGGGAACCTGACTGAAACTCGGAGCGTAGTGCGAGAAACAGCAAAAGTGGCAAAAAATTTTAGGTTTCAGCGTGACCTTGACCTTTGTGACATCAATGACGTCATAATGGTTACGTAAGGGGTGATGACGTCATCGTCATGTCATTTCTGCAACGTCATGTGTGTGACGTCACAGAATGACGTAATTGGCGATGACGGCATCGATTGCGTCATTGATGACGTCATCGGTGAGGTCATTGATGACGTCATCGGTGAGGTCATTGACCTCGATGACGTCATCGCTCGGGTGACCTTGAACTGGCCCAGCTAACGCGTTTCCCCACTACTAGTGTTGTGCCATTGTAGCCTATGTCTCATCAGGTTACAAAATATGCATTGAGTGTTAAGCGTATACATTCTACATTACTTGATTTTTATTATAATTTGCAATCATATATTTAAAATTGTATTGCTTTTGTTTTCGCTCTACCATAACTTAATTGAACTTTAACACAATCAACTTAAAGATTATTTGCTACTTTGTTTACATTTTCACTTTAATCAGTCTCCAACACGGCAATGGGCCCTATCGGTCATTATTAACATGTTAAGTTATCACGGACAGTGTCAAACTATAAGAAGTGTCGAACTATCGAGGTTCTACCGTATTTACAAATTGCTGTATCCAAGTTATATGTTTCCAAATTACTTTTGGGCAAACTCCGGTTACATTGGAACATCGTATTTGCTGTACATATGCTTACTTGAATGAATCCATAAATTAGTGATGAAAGAAATGAATCCAGTACAATAGGGAAAAAAACTTTTTGATTTGTACTTGGCAGCATTTATGTGGCACCATTTTAAAGCTAATAAAGCCTGCATCTTCTCACAGTTAAAAGATATGTAGCCAAGATTTACAAATACTAAGCGGCATTAGTCAAAATTAATTTTGTTTTTTAGTTATAATTTCAGCTTTAGCTAGGCCTACTTGTTTAAAATATAGGCCTATTATTTGTTATCTTGGTGAAAGGTATTTTCTTTTATCTTAGAATGAAACTATATCAGGTTTTTTAAATCGCAATGGTATCGTTTGATTTCAGTTTTGATAAAATAGCAATATTATTGCAAAATCAAAATTTGAACCATCGATAACAACATAACGGAGTTTTGCCAAAATAATCTTGGACGTAGAGAATAATAGTATGAAATACCAACGTCCTATTTTTTATAGAAATAAAACCTTGTTCCTTGTTGGTTGGATACAATTTGCCACTGAATAGTAGTATATTTCACCATTCTAATTTTTAAACTACCACTTAATTAAATTTCTTTTTTTCTGGTATAACATAAAACTATTTCACGACGTCTAACATTACGCATAAAAGCCAAATGCCTAAACCTCATCGCTCCTTTCCTATTACTACTATAATTTTATTTAAGGCTTAAAATTTATATGAATATCTTTGCCAGTCACTAATTTCCATAACAACATGTATGTGGATCTAAATACAATAATAAGTGTTTTAAGTCAATATTGCTAATGAAGTTTGAATAGAGAACTAGAATTAAATATTACTATAATACATAGGAAAACAAAAATAATATAATAACGCAATAAAAAATAACTTATATTATAAAAAAAAGTCACCTAATAACTCAAAAAGTAAGTAAAACTTCTCGTATGGGACGGACATCGGAGCGTATTCCTAGTAATTTACAAGATATATTACTTCCAAAGAGGGTACGTGAAGAGAAGAAAGGAGATGATGTGAAAAGAAAGGACTATCAATAAAGTGATTCACTGTGCCATTCACAGGCTCAATTCTAAGTAAGTCCCAGCTGGTGATTGAACAATCACAATACCCTTTTACCGTTACTGTTCAAATCAATATTTGAATCTATACTGTTTACTCTCTACTCAAAACTATAAAATGTCAGATGACATAAGTTTCCTCGTACGCTTAATCAATTTGCACCCCTTTATGAAGGTAGTACAGAAATGTAAACATAATCCGACTGTAAAGTTGCTGGGATGGCGGTTGCCGATGACTTTCAAAGGCAAACAGAGTTACAGAGTTCGGTTATCGGTTTCCTGAAATCACCTTTCCACATGCACATCAAATGGCGTAATTCCGAAGATGTAACTAACTTCAACGCCTCGCAGTGCGACAAAAACTTTACCATTTCGTATAATGAACTATATTTTTGAATGTAGGATCTATAAAATGAGATCATTAAAATTTTACATCGTGAAAATATTAATGAAGACGTTTGGTGCACGAAACTTTTTAAACGAGACGCCTCAAATAGACTTTACATATGATTTTTTGTTTGCCCTTCATTTTGCATAGGAATCTATATATTAATACGCAAGCATGTTTCATTTCCTCCTTTTCTCTCAGCTCGTGTGCGTCGTAAGATAAATCCGCGCATGCCGTTAGAAAGGTATAGTCCTGCAGATGAGCAGAATCACATTCTAATTCACATCGGACTCCAGGGCTACGCCCTACAGGCTTTCAAAGTTCCAATGTTAATCTTATGGAGAAAAGAGAATTGAATGAATGATTAGACAGCTGTTGTAAAAAAATCTGTTAGAAAATTAGGAAGAACACGCCACATGCGCTAGCCTCGGTTTTAGTTCTAAAATGTTTTTGAGCTTCTTGGGTCCAGATCAACTGAAATGTTGATCGAATTTCGATCAGGAGGCGATCTCTAGTCTAAATTAAGAGGGAGTAATTTTAGAATTGTTATACAAGTCTGGAATCCCATTCTTATTTTACAATTCAAAGTTTGTAACTGAAATGAATTTTAAAATAAACATTTTTTACATAACGGCCAAAAAGAAGTAACATTCTGGATAGAGTAGACCGGTTAAACGATTAAACCCGGCTAAAATTGAAACCAAGCCGGTTAAGTGCAAGTTTACGATACAGTACAGCTTATCCAAAAAAATATATTTAAAAAAATATTCCCTCGAAGCCTAAATTGCCTTCATTCATTGTCCTGGTTGTTCTGGCTGACCCTTGTAAAAACACCCTTGTGTGGCTGCTCCACCTGTATTTCTATTTCTGCCTCTAAACATTTTACGAGCAGTCAAACAAATAAATCCTACAAAATACGTTCGAGGAAACATTGATTATGAGTCTAATATTGTAATATATCATCTTTCCCGAAACGATGGCCCTAAACATCACATTGGGAAGACCACAACCGCTCTAAGTATACGCATGAATGGCCACAAGCATTAAGTAAATCACCGTGTGGCGTTAGGGGGATGGGCACCCCTAGTAGTGTGACCCCATTACTAAATCATAGGGGTCACATTAGCTAGACACCAGTAGTGCATTGGTGCTATACTTATCCCTGGGTGTTGACATCAACATATTTCTATCTTTGATATGATAGGGAAAAAATAACAAAATAAACGCCCTTTAGTGTTTGTTAAAAAAGTTTTCATATTTACAGCCAGTAGGTCAGTGCTCTGGTTTTGAAAAATACAGAATATCACAAATTTTCAATACTGTACTCTATTAAAATTTTGTGCTTAAGTTAAAGACATAAGAGATTCTATAAGAATAAATATCAGCTACAACTTAAAACATAAGGAAACACGGAGGACCATCTTATTTCTACTTCACGAAGTAGGCCCACCAAAGAAAAAGATATTGTTCTAATTTACTTCATTGAATATTTATTTCTCTATAGGTGACAAAGCTGTAAAATGTATTACTCAACAATCAATAATTCTGTAATTGTTTTCTATGGAAACGAGTTTACTTTTGGCCAATTCCTCAAAACAAAAGCTACACTACGGATTTTCTCTTGTTCCCAAAGTTTTGTAGAATAGTAATAATAATTCAGGGTCCAACGAAGATAAGATGCTCTTACCTCCTAAAAGAAAGCCTTAATTGAGAGAAAGTGCTGCTAATGTTTAGAGGAAACCTCCACAGGGCACAACCTTGCTCTGAGTTGGTAACACTGAAGTTTTAAATTGGAGCATAGGTGTGGGACTACTGGTTGAACCTGCTGGATTGAACCTTAGAGGGAAGCGTTACGGAAAGTTCTGGTTATTGTTTCAGACTTGGTGAAACCTTCAGAAGAGTGTCCAACTGATTTAAAAATCCGAAAGACGCGCTGCAAGGGGATCCACGACATTATGGGAGAGTTCTGCAACACTTCATTGGACTTTCTGAAAAGCTCCCTAATGCTCTTACTCTTAGGCTACATCTAGATTCTTCCTTCAAAATTATTAGCTTTGGCTTAAGATTCTGTAAAAAAATTTGAAAAAAAAACATGTTTTTTTAAGGAAATTTGGTGCTTGTCTCTGTCCCCGCCACAATCTCATGGTTAGGGCTATTGCAGGGATAGGTATAGCTAATGACCTATATGGTCTAAGGACGGTTTCACACCGCCTGCGGTTTCTGCATATGA
This sequence comes from Neoaliturus tenellus, assembly GCA_030545055.2. Classification (NCBI taxonomy): domain Eukaryota; kingdom Metazoa; phylum Arthropoda; class Insecta; order Hemiptera; family Cicadellidae; genus Neoaliturus; species Neoaliturus tenellus. The sequence goes on along the minus strand of CM061531.1, from coordinate 135,177,156 downwards.
GTTGGGTACCAGCATGCATGACGCGCACCCGCATTTACCCTCCTGCTCGCGCGGGGATAGAACATTGCAATTAAAGCAAGGTGGGAGACAAAGCAGAGGACACTGAAGTAAGAACGACCAATTATTAACCTGTACTACCCTCTGAGAGCGTATCCCCAAACTATATCGAGACAAACCTTCCCCAAATATTGCAATTGCTCCCAACATTCACAGGAGAAACAAGGGAGATTCAATTTCACGAAGACGACATGAAATTTATTATATCATATGATCACATCAAATGTAGCTCAAGTAGACACATGTTAGGTATTTTAATTTTACAATTGCATTCAAGGATTGCCTGACAGATTATTAATTATTTGATTAGTTCTTAGTTTTAACGCGCGCTCTTTTTGATCAATCAAAGTTAGACCTACTCCGATTGAACAGCAAACTAAAGAAACAAATATTTCCTTAGTATAAGAGTTTATGGTTTTACATTAACCATACTGACAACCACGAATCTTACTAAGTAGAACCCTGGTAAGTCTACCCGATGAGACAAATAACGCGGCCGACAGGAGCTGGCTCGAACTGATTAGGTGGAAGGGGGTCATTCTACAAACCTCCCCCCCCTCGCCGAAGATGGCCAGAAGGATTGGCTCGATTGTAATGTGCTCATATAAAGTCTTTTGTCATTCATCAGAGAACACTCAACATTTTCAACAATGTTTTTCGTTGAAAGGAATTTGCAAATTGGGTAATAACGCAAAAAATAGAAGGATAAGGAAACTTGAACAATCCCATAAACTTAACCTAAAATAAAATAAACTCTATTGGGACTAAACTTGAGATAAATTTGTAAATGGTAGTTCAAAACTGCATGTCCAAAATTATATACCGGGTGTCCATAAAGTCTTGCCCTGATAAAGAAAACGAAGAGTATGAAAACAATTGGAGGTAAGATAAAGTTTTATATTCAGTTTTAACAAGACACTTCTTAACTTTTTACACCTATGCATTTAACTCAATTCATTTGTGCGCCTTGGGTAGCCTATAAATCTTCTAGCCGACTTTTTAATTAGTTTTTTTATTAACAACAATTTTTTGGTTTCAGATAACATTTCCTGAGTGACGGACGTCAATATAATAATTATTTTGTCTTTTAAAGTTTTAAAATTAGAAATTGGGGAAGAATAATCTTCGACATATCAGAGAACATAAATAAATCCACATAGGTCAAGCGATATGAACGAGGGGGCAATTAATTAAGTCGGGCCATCAAGATTTGTTTTTGTAGTACACTATAAGTAAACTGCATTGTTGTCAATCAGCTGAGTTTAGATGTTAACAAATTAATGAGAAAAAACTAGATTAAATTCCCTTGAAAACAAGACATGTAAGATGCTCGTGGCTATAATGGTGTCCGCAGAGTAAAACTATGAAATGAGGGCAAGATTTTATGAACACCCGGTATTTTATCAAATTTTATTTTTACAAAATTAACAACGAAAATTTAATAGCTTTTAACAAATTCAAAACTCCCCTCTGATAAATTTATTGTGTCAAAATCATTTTTTAATCCTTGCACCTTGGAAAAGGTTATTGTTTTCTTGTAAAATAACCATCAACGCATTAGACTAATCTTACCAAAGGGCTATCAGATATCAAACCCGATTCATTTCCGATTTTAGAGCGGTTAACAGTAGAAGGAAATTGAGAGAAACAAGACAGCATGTAAAACGAACGTGTGAGAGAACCAAGCCCATGTTAAACGGTGAGAGAGCCAGGATTGGGTGTGTAAAAAAGTCAGAAAAATGAGAGAACCAGGACAGCGGGTAAAACGAACGTGTGAGAGAACCGAGCCCATGTTAAACGGTGAGAGGGCCAGGACAGCGTGTTAAACTGAACGGGTGAGAGAACCGAGACGGCGCGTTAACAGGTGCGAGAGATCCAGGACGGGGGTTTGAAAAAATTCGGAAACTCCTTCCAGGTAATGTAGTTTTTTTTTTTTTTTTTTTCTAAATATCCCATCGAGATTGTCCCTTGTTGTGACATTATGAATAAAATAATATTATAGTACTTAAAAAAAAACATTTCTGTGACATCCCATAGAGATTGTCTTTTATCGTGACAATCCGAATATTACTTTATTATATTTTAATATATTTTAATTTATTTTCATATATTTTAATATTAAAGTAGTTTAACAAACAAATACAATTATTTAGCTGATAACATATTTGAGTAAAAATCATAACCGTTAAGATTGTAGGAAAGAAATTACAATGCAAATTGTTTAGCGCCACGCTTCAAACACATTAACTTATCATAATTGTTGTACGATAAGAAACCTATTGCATCTCGAACTAAACCTTCGTATCATGTCTGATGCGGTTTTCTTCCATACTCTACCCCAAGGGAATTACCAAGATACATCCAATTGAAAACAAAATGTTACCACATGTTACTAATTAACGGTATACAAGACGACGGTAAAAGTGTGAAGATACATAGACTTGTATTCATTTATGCGGATGAACAATCTGTCGAGGAACAAGCCAATGTTTGGAAATAAAACATGCCAGTATTTACTCTAGTTATTAATCTGCTCGGCATTATATGTTATAGAAGTCAAATTAGCTCAATGCAAAAGTGAACAACTGATTCGTATTGAGGTAACTCGACTTTTAAGAGTCACGAGTTCGATTCTTAAACAAAAATCTGAACTTTTTGCTAAAATTTTAATGGTAAAGTAAATAAAAATACATTCTTATTAATTTTTAAACATTTTATTACATTAAACGATACTATCTTTATGTATCCAAGAGTTCTTCGATGATGGAAACCCCAACCATTTCACGAGCACTAAATCTTTATTTTTCCGAATTATCTTCTCTACTAAGTAAACATCATGGTATTTCGCCTTTACCAACTCCTGTTCATAGAATCCTCCAGCTATTGAGTTGTTATCACCGTCAACCAACTAATAAGTAACAGGATCAGTGTGTTGTACTTTATCCACCTTAAATATTTCCGTAGAATAATTGGGTGTGAAGCCTTTGTCAAACACGCCTTTGTTCTTGCTTATACGGACATAATCTCCCATTTCGAATCTATTGTTTTTTTTCAAACTCGGTTTTTTATAAGCATAAACGGTTCGCAAAAGATCAGCTTCAGACTTTTTGTTTACCTCAGACGGTCTCATCTTTATGGTAGAATGTTTTCTACCGTTATAAGACTTGACTAAGTTTCCTAACATTTTTGTCCAGCTATACGACCCATTTATTGTGAATTGTTTCCACATTATGTTTTTCAACGTTCTATTGAATCTCTCCACGACACTAGCCTTTAAATTACTATAAGTTGAATAATGATTAATAGTGTACTTTTTCATTAACTTTTGAAAATCCTCGTTGTAAAATTCAGAACCCAAATCCGACTGCAGGTTCTTCGGGACTCGTCCTTTGTTGATGATTTTTTCCATCGCATTACAAATATTTTTACCAGACTTAGTTTTAACCGGCTCGACCCACGCGTATTTCGAAAACACATCGATGACAGTCAGTAAATATTTAAATCCGTTGTTAAATTTAGAGTATTTAATCATATCAATCAGATCACATTGCCAAAGATCATCTATCGATTTAACTATTACTTTTCTCCTAGCGAACTTCTTCCGGATAGGCTTATGTATTTCGTTAGCGATTTGTTCTTTTATTTCCATCTTATCTCTCTATTACACCTCTATCTCTGAGTTCCGCAATAATATTAACTATCTCATTATTATGACTGTTATTACCAGCCGCTTCTGACGCTTTGAGCTTTCTCAGCCTATCGACAATTTTATTTATATCTTTATAATGTACAAATTCAGGTGCACAAGGTGAAGACTGAAGTTTCATGTAGTCACCTTTCAATCCGTATCCCTTTTTGAACAACTTCGATATATAGTTTTGATACTTTGGGCTTTTCGTACCGTTGATCCTTTCTCCCTCTGTATATCTCACCAAATGAGCGTTGGTCAAAATTAGAATATTCTTATACTCTTTCATATCCGAAGAGGAAACGAATCTCTTCGTTGGTTGTTTTTTAAAAAGTAGTTCCAACAGACCTTTAGTTAGTTTATATTCATTGTTTTTAATTTTGACTGTGTCGTTATTTGGATTGAAAGAAATTATACCATCTCCAATCATCCACACTCCACCACCACCGTGGTATACACCATAAGTATGATCCATTTCATTATTCGTATTGGAAGCGCAATTTCGTAGGTAATATTCGAATGTGGAAGCTAAATCACCTTCACCTGCATCTTCGCGCTCGTCGTTGTCGTCATCGTCATCATCCCATCGCGGTTGACTTTCATCATAATGGGACGTCCTCTCTTCTTCTTCTTCTTCTTCTCCTTCTCCTTCTTCAATTTCTTCTTCTTCAGGATCTTTCCTTGTGGATCCACCTTCCGGATGATCTTCTCTCGTAGATTTAGGAGCTATATGTTTTCTTTTGTTAAGTTTAGTGACACCGATCGTTTCCCCTTTGGCGACACCATACAATCCGTTCGCCTTTTCTTTCTCTAGACGTCCTTTTCGGTTTGAAATCGTTTTAACGATTTCATTTATCGGATCAACGATCGGTTTGAATTTTTTTTCAATTATTTTTTCTTCCTCAGCCACTCCGCGTTTCAGGGCGAAATATTTTTTCCTCACAGCGTTACTGGTCTTTATTATTTCTCTTTTGAGGTCCATATCGCACCAAAGCTCTGTTGTGACTAAATTTCTGGTTACAACCTGTCTTGTTTTATAAAAAACCTATCGAAACCGATACGATATCTACCTTTATTCATATCACTTTCCTTGTCTATTACTAAAAACCCGTACTTGGTGACCCAGCAGGCTCTACACATCTTTTCAAACTCTGAAAACTGCATATCCGAATTGACATGATCGTTGTATATGTGTTTCAGGTTTGTACCATCCTGTTTAAAAATTATCACCATATTAGCATTATCCCTTATTAGCTGTTTGGGAACTTTACTGTACGACTGACAAAGATAAAAACAGTCAATGTGTTTGTGCCTACCCATTGAAAAAAAAGCTGAAATATTGTTCTGCTTGTCGGTTATGATATCATCAAAAATAAACAAAGAGTTTACTTTAGCTTCAGCGGGATTGACAATGTCTTCGTTATTGGAAAATTTGTAGTAACCGACACCTTTGACACGATCCAAAACTTTTTCTAAAAATAGGTACTTCGGTTGATATAAAGATTTTGAATAAATATAAATGTTTTCAAACATCAGTCCGTTTGGGTCACTGATGAGGCTCAGCAGAGTCGCCGTTTTCCCGCAGGCCGACGGACCCGATATGATACATCTGATGGAATTCGGAAGAAGCTTACCGTGTTTTTTGCCTTTACTATTATTCCCACAGTAATCCAATTCGAAACACCTGATTGGCAGGTGCTCTTTTTGCTTAACCACTTTCATGTCCGTCGTCATGGATGTCCTCGTCCTCTGGAATGACTGTCAAAAGTGTCTAGATTTTCTAAAGTCTATATATACTTATATGAGAATTCTAGGTTTAGATATAAATATAAAATATTACAATATGTGAAATTGATTATATAATGGAAAAAAATTCAACAGGTAATTAGAGAGCATTACGAGGTAGCAGACATGAGAAATAAATAAAACTCATTAAATATTACTTTTTATACATTTATTGCCAGAGGTTACGCTCTGTTCTCCTGGAATTCGACAGCATTATTCTTCTCTTTATTTCTTCGATTCTCCACAGTTTACCTCTTCCGTAGCTTCTTAGAAACAGTGAACATACACGATGATCCCTTTCCAAATCACTCATGTTGATGAAATTATTGATAAATTCTACGGCTTCGCCGTTCATAGACCTGTGTCTTAAGTATAAAATGGAATAGTGTCCGCAGTAGTGTGAACACAGACTTTGAACCCTCGTCTTGTTGTACGTCCATTCGTCACAGTTGGCTTCTAGAAATTTGAAGATTCTGAATGGTGGTGGCATCCCCAAACTGTCAAAATATTCTCCTCTTCTAAATTCATTTAAGTATACCGCCACCCAGTGGTTTCCAATATTGAATATATAGCATGACGGATATCGAATATAAATTGGCATATAGCTCAAATCGTCATATATGCTTGGAAACAAAGATAAAATATGTTCATCGTTGTTGATGAAATATTCTACTTCGATAGCAAACATGACACGCAGTTCGCCTTTTTAGGTGGAACTCCGTCTAATTGAGATGCGGAATGTTCGTAACAGTAAACCACGTCCGCCAACTTATTTTTCATGAACACTGAGAGAAGGTCCCAGACGCACTGAATTTCCGCGTCCGTCACGTAGTTTACAAAAAACTGCTTGGGAAGGTACGTTATCTCTGATATATTAAGATTTCTCAATGACGGATTGCCGAATTCATCCTTTTTATTGAACTTCTCTATGATGTTTCCAATTCTGTCGACGACCTGCTCCACCGTCGGCGGGAGAGACGGATGTCCGAGATAATTGCATACGAACCACTTGTGTAAGACTCTGGCATTCTCCACGGCGCATTCGTCCATCGCTCGTCGGTGGTTAAAGCATTTTTTCGGTGGTAAAGACGTTTGATTCCTCAAAGTCGCGAGCGAAGGACAGTTAAGATCCTCCATGTTTACGACCGCGATGTCCTTGTTCCCCAGTACTCCGTCTAGAACTTGTTTTTTCTCGCAACCCTTTACCAAAACCTTCGTATAGTTATAGGTCATCTTATGAAAAATCGGAGCTATCTCACTGTACTGCACGTGACCGTCTTCCCAGTCCAGCCCGTGTTTATGCTGTTTGAGCCAATCGGCGCATCTCCGTTGGACGGGGTCCAGATCCGTGAACGAATGCGGAGGCTTGAAAATGAAAGATTGCGATTTTCTACCTGACACCGACATGAAAGCCACTTCTTTTATCACAAAATCGTTACTCTTACCCCTAAAACCTTGTATATCACAAATGACTTGCTTCGGACACATCTCAAGACGTACTGGCTTTCAAATCAAATGTTATTTCACTATTTTTATTACAGTCTATTATCTCGCTGATATATTGCTCGATAACTTACAATCGATAAGATAAATGTTATCACAGCTGTGGTCATTTTTCATTCTCTCAAACGATTCTTTTGACAATGTTTGTCATCGGGTTGTATTCGACAATTTTATCATGTAAAATCAAGCAATACGCGGTGGTTTTATCTGGAAATTCTTTCTTAGATTCGAATTCCAACTTGATATCGACAGGACCAGACTTGATGGATTCGTTTTGTCTCGAGCAATCTATGACGACCATCGGTGCGTACTTCAAAAACTCTTCGAAACCGAGCAAAGGGTCGTTCCTTTTATAGTAGTAACTTTCTTGAAACTTGACGTACATGTCATATAATACTGCCGCTTGCTTCTTCGAAACATCTAAATTCATATCATCGTAAGGGTAACACTCAGAGTTCAAATACAATTTAACATTCGATATATCACACGCATCGAAGTGACCGGCGTGCTTCTTAATGTTGTTTAAACGATCAGTTTGGAAAGCCAATATGACGTAGCGGGGACGCTCCAATGCACTGGTCGTCTTCACGTTCCACCTCTGTCTGCTCGTCTTTGGCAGAAGTGGATATTCGTATAGCTCCCACGTTCTGAAGTTCACGAAAATCGATTTATTCAAGTTGATCACTTTCAATAACGACAGTTTCTGTTCGTCCGACGGAACGATGTAGGGCATCCTCCAGTTGATTTTTTTTATATTGACTTTTGCTGAAGGCTCCACGACAGTGGTTGCGGTCCCGCTCCCGACGGTGAGGGATTCACCCAGAAACGCATTGGTGTCGGATCGCGACCTGACCAGGATCAATTCCTGTTTGCAGTTCAATATGATTTTTTTGTAATCCTCGGCGAAGCCGAGAAGCGTTCTCAACGGTATACACACGCTGAAATAATATTTTCCTCCCGTCGATCCGTCCTCTTTGAGTTCGACCGATTCGCCCCGGTTGCCGACCCACCCGGCGTTGCTCAGCACCCTCACATCGCCGTCACTCAACGAGAGGAAACCTTTTAACGTGCTCGTTATGCCTACGTTCTTGGAGCGGTCCACCTCGACACCTCCGATCTCCAATCTGACCTCGTCAAAAAGATAAGCGAATCCGTTGTTTATGAATTTACATTTCCCTTCGGTTACGAGCTCTCCCTCGATATACAGAGTGCTGTTGCACGGACAGGTGTATATGTCTTGGTGCTGGATGGGAATTCTTATTTCATCATTATTGTTGAACGACGAATTCGCATACGGAAGATGAGGATGTATTTCAATTTTGTTGATGCTTTCGTCGAAATATATCTGTTCCTTCACCTGCAGAATATTACCATCCATTCTTCACTTTGAATCCCAGCGCTTCTAGGAATTTTCTGTTGGACGACGTCAACGACCTTCTTTCCACGGCGACAGGCTTTCGACTAACGTCTTTCCTGGCTATCGACTGGCTTTTGTTTATATTATAGACGATCCCCATTATTTCGCACGTTTCAGATGTAGTGTTATCGTTATCACCTCGTTTCTGAAATTGATCAGTTTCCCGTCCTGATCGACTATTTTAAGAGATATATTATCGATCGACCTTGTGTTGATTGGAAGATAAATTAAATTGGCAGGTGTTTCCACAATTTTAAATCTCGGTGGGACCTTAGGGAAAAATGTATGCAATGTATGACAAGGACTTCCGTTTATAAAGGATGACGTAACTATATTGCACTCGATTACGATTGAATTTACTTTAAGAATATTCACGGTTTTATCTGAAGAGTGCGTTGTATATCTCGACAAGAGCCTCTTTTCAAACCCCAATAACGTCCCTATTGAGTCTTCTTTTGTGAAATCGACCTCATGCGAACATTTCAATTCACTTTTCAGTGTATTGTTATTAGGATATATGGATATGTACACAGGCGGATGTTTATCGAAGGAACTGCTTCTTGGCTCGGATTTATCAACGAGCTCTTCATTGCTTTCTCCTCTCGTGTCACCTAATTTCTTTCTTAAATATTTCTGCATATCAGATATTTCATATGCTCCAGTCGGTATGATAACAGAGTGATGGACGTTTTGATCGTCAATCCAATAAAACGTATTACATCCTAAATCGACATTAGGTATAGAGTTGAAACTTTGAAAGTTTATCAAACCTATTACATAATTACCGTCATCGTTCAAGTCGATCGGTGGGAATATGTCACAAGATATGACAGAGCTTTGACCTGTTAATGTAAATAAGTAAGACATGTTTACGGGTGAAAACCACTGGACACACTAAACTATTTACAAAACAATCTTTTATTTTTATTCACACAAAAATTTCAAGCACAGGTGTCCGCATATTTCGGTGCTGTAGTTTTGATATCTATTATAATTATACAATATAACGCATCCTTTGAAACAGTGTATTATTTCTATTGGTGGTTTCAGGTTGCCGAAGCTGTCGAAGTACTTCACGCAGTTTCCGATTTTCTTCGAGGCCACCCAGTGGGTTCCCGGTCCGTCTTGGTTATCAAGATTTATTACGAGAGATTCGCGTTCGAGCGGCGTATCTGGTAGCGTGTCTTTTGTAAATACACCTCTAAAACATGGTATGCGTAGTATTTTCGCATATTCCTCGACCTCATAACTATTCAAGGCTTTTTCTCTAAAAAAATGCCCATACCTTGTTTGTATGGTTTCAAGTAGAGCCCTCTTCCTTTCTGTATTTTAACGTCATTGGAATTCTCAAGTTTGGATTTCCTCACGTCGTGAATGGCCTTGTACATCGCCGCCGCACCTCCAGCCAGGCTTCCGACCGCCGACAGGCCGGCGAACAGCGGAATCAGAAACGGCAGGGCTCCGCCGGATTTCGGTAGCGGTATGATTCGAGGTGTCTTGATTTCGGTCTTCGGTCTCCCATCGACCGCCAGTCTCGCCGCCCGCAAGGCCGCCGGGACCAACACTTTGATATTATCGGATTTTTGAGTTTTTAATGCCTTTTTGGCCGCTCGAAAAATATCCTTGAAATGTGTTTTTTTAGCGTGTTTCTTAGTTTGTTTGTTCACGTTTTTTGTATTTTTCTTTTGATTCTTCTTTCTTCGGCCCATCGCCGCCGCTACCGTCGTCGGTGGCGACATGCCCGCTCCGAGTCTCACCTTTGCTTTCATGGCGTTCGTCACTGCGTAAGCGGCCACCTTCTCGCCCAGTTTCGCGTCCGGAGCGGTGACTCTCGTCCAGGCCCGGTCGGCTAATAAGCGGTCGGCCTCGTGTCTGCTCTTTATATCTTTGCTTTTCGCGTAAGCTATGTCGTGTTGTTTACAAAACGAATCCAATTTGTTTATCCCCTCTTCGTTTCTCGCCAGCCTCTCTTTCAGACGTGTGCCGGGTCCGCAAAATTGATAACCTTTCAGGTGGAGTTCAAAAGGCAGATTGTCGATCAGTCGACTCAGGAGACTCCCTCCTCGCTTGAATTTTATGACCATAGTGACAAGACACACGAGTGACAATACGATATATAAAGTCACGACCTATCGATTCGAGATATTTTTACAATCTGCACATTGATTACTCACAAACTACTAACCCTGTCCCAAAAATCGTCTTTTTCTCTCTCGTTTAATCCTTCCAATTTAGAATTCAAGGTGTCCAGCACCTTTTTCAATGATTTTATCTCGCCGTCCATAGCGTTTACCTTCTGTGTCAATGTAACCAAGTCGAGACTAACGTTCGATCCTGGGGTTTTCAGCGGATCCAGGGTTCTGACAGTTTCTTGTAGAACGGAGATATCCGATCTCATATCGTCCACTGTATCTTTCAGACTTTTTGAAACCGAAAGTCTTGAGCTGGAACCGGACGATCTAGCACCGGGCGTCGGGTAGAACACGTGCAGTTGGTTATTGATTTTGTTGAGATCTGCTTCAACAACGTATCTGAATCTATTCAGCATGTTATTGTTTACAGGCGCGTCGGTATCAGTCGATTCGGGAACTTTCAGTTTTAGATTGAGTAATTTTAAATCGATTATTCCGTCATCGGCTTTGATACTTCCTTCGGTCGCTTCTTTCACGGTCGCGTGCAACTGTTCGTCTACATAGGATTTGGTGGCCGCATCGTTGTCCCTTTCCGGTTTCCTCAAGTTTCTGATGTAACAGTTCCTAGCGTCTATTTCGACATGTTTGGAAATGTAAATAAATTTGTGAATAAGGCTGCCTATATTCACCGGAGACTTGGGGTCTGTTGCTGTATTCACGTATACCTTAAACTCATTCAAATCCAAGACCCCGTTCACAGGTCTTACAAATGAGGACGTATAGTCTTCGATGTACTTTTTAAAAGACCCATCCAACGATGAGAGTGCTTTATTTATACTTTTATCGAAAAACTCCTCACTATAAGATTTGGTGACAGCGTCGTCGGGACGTTCTGGTCTCATGAAATTACAAACCTTTTTGTTTCTAGCGTTAAACCCGTCACTAGTCAAGCTCATAAAACGATCTTTTGCCAAACCTAACGTTACTGCATCACCATCACTGGTAGGATTCGATATGTTTTTGAGAACATGCCATTTGAAATCAATTTGCTTATTGATATTACTGTACGTGACACAATTTTTTAAGCCATCGTCAACTAAAGATTTACTATAGGCTTTCGTGACGACATCTGAATCGTCTACAGGTACACTGACATTCGATATTTTTCTCTTTTTCGCATCGAACTTGTTTCCGACAATCGTCATACAATTTTTATTCATGTACTGGAGAGAAACCGCATCATTACCATCTGCCGGCTCTGCTATGTTGGTTAGACGTTTTTCGTCTATGTCGAAATGCCCATCTCCGGTGAGCTTAAAGCCTTCACCCGGAGGACCCCGACCTGTCGTGACGGTGGATGTGTCACGCACATAACCTCCAAACTTATCGATATTCATTTGTAGCTATCACAAATGTAAATGAATAGTCAAGTCTTCACTTAGAGTATTTATGATAAAACTATTTTGCTATCTTAGATCAAATCACAGGTTGGTAAGAGTTGAGGGATAAAAAATAATAACACAGTTCACAATTTCAACTACATTTATTTACAAACTCCGACGTAATGTACATCCAGTGTTTTATATTTACAATTCAAATTCTAGAGTACAATACTTATTTAATTCAGGAAAAGCTCAAAATAATTACATTCTGTCTCGCCGTGTGATCACCGAAAAGCGATTTACAGTATTGCCACCGTCGTCCGTATGACTCTGGACTCCGTACACGTCTTCGTCGGAGACCCAGACGATCTTTGATATTTTTACTAAAACGAGCTTGGCTATTTCGGAGCAATAACTTATTTCATAAGGGATCTGACCGTGGTTAATCAAGACGACGCGGACCGGCTCTCTGTGGTTCGTATCGATCGAACCCGGGCTATTCAGTACGGTCACCCCGTACATTTCAGCAAGCCAAGGCAACGGTCTTATCTGTCCTTCATAGCCTTCGGGTATTTGTATGTTTATTCCGGCTGATATGGAAATTATTTTTCCGGGATTCAAAACAACAGAGTTTTTGCCCGGAGGTAAATGAGCGTAGAGATCCATCCCTGCACTGCCGAAGTTATTGTACGTGGGTAAAAATGAAAATCCTTCGCCGGAGGAGAATCTTTCATATTTTACGGGGACCACTTCGTAACGACCCACATCTGGAAAGAAACCATAGTTATCACAACAATACACCGTAAACGACTTTCGATTATTTCGAGCTTTTCCTTTAACAAAATGAGCACAACCTTTTTTCGCAACAAGTACAACCATTACAATGATATTTCTATTGTCGTTCGAGGACACAGCAACGAACGTGTAACTGCATATGGCAAAAGAAAAACAACAGAACTGACATTATTACATTACATGTTTGGTATAAATCAATCTTTTCTAATTTTGAACAAAATTCTTAATTATTTAATTTGACTTTTTTTGTTTGTTCTAGCTGTTTGTGTACATCTGCTTTTCTCTTTTTATCTTCGTTAAGCCTAAAATGTCCGTAAGCTATTGTATGTATATTGTCAGATAATACCTGACGCTTATCGTCATGAGAAGACAGCGCTAGCTTTTTAATACTGGTAGTGTACAGGTCGTGCTTTCTACTTCTTATTACATTCATTTCCCTGTATTGATTTTCATTTGAAAACAAAGCTTTCTCAAAGTCTTGAAAGGTTATTTCATTTTTAACAACTGACATTTTAATTCCCTTGGCTCTTTTTTTACAATCATAATTATTATCCAAGACTGTATATAACTTACATCTCAATCCTAGAAATTTCCTTAACGGCACTGAGTTGTATTCATCTTTTATAAGACCGATTTGTTTCTTCCTAAGTGTAGAAAAACACGGGTGTGTTTCTGGGTAATCACTGGTGTCGAATATGTCTAGGTGATCCTTAATTTTGGAATACACGTCCTCACATCTTATGTTAAGGATAAAACTATCAGTGTCCATATAAAGTAATTCCACATTTTCCGAACCGAATACAAGGGGGAAAATATCGTAGAAATACTTATACATGACAGTTTTACTAAGTTCGAGTATCGTCATACCGACAGCAATCGGTTTTTCAAATTTTACTTTCGTCTTACCCAAATGAACTGCGACAATTCTTTCTGTAAATATAGTTCTATCAATGAAATTGGGTCTAGAAATGAGCTTATCAAGTTTTCTTTCGCTACAAACTATTTCCATGTTCAAACGGTTTCGAATATTTTCCATAGTTTTTCCGAAAAATCTGTTATTCATCAATTTGAAGAAGTCTTTTTCAAATTCATTTTTAGCGTTTTTTCTAAAACATGTGTTTTTGTCTATGTAAGCGGCTAGCCATTTTGACTGTTTAAACTTGATACCTCTGTGTATCTTGATCACAACCAATCCGTGTTCTACGGCCTGCTTTAAATTTTGACTATGGATGACGTACTTACGTTTGTTGGCCAAAGTGGTGAGTAATTTGGGAAACCTACTCCTTGGGGGATTCTTTCGTTCGGCACAAAACGGGAACTGATTGTGTGCTTCGTGGAGACGCTGTGGATAGTCTAGGTCTACCTCGACGATGTATCCCTCTTCGTCATCTTCGCTTGTAAATAGGATATTTTCTTTTAGACTAAGTATTTCCGCCTCGTCCATCCACTGAAAGTCCTTAATAGGTAGACTACCCGCCATAGAATATCCGTAAAGGTTGTTAACGTCTAGATATAAAATATAGTTGGAATCTTTGCTCGAGGTAGCCCTTTCGTTGTCGTTATCGTCGTCGTCACGGTGTGCTCCCGCATCGGTCTCCCCGTTCACATACTTGTTACTGGCTTCACAATAACGGGTCGTACACTGCGATATCCCGCCTCTTATGCCCGCCTCGATCATGAGGTACATATCGTAATCCGTCAAGAGATCCAGTTCGACTTTAGTCAGTTTAAGACAAGCGTCGAACGACAGGCCGGGCGCCGTCAGGTACCACGCAGGGTCGAGGTCATAATTGGACATGCACACCCTTCGGAAATTTTCGAACACGTCCGCTAGCAACAGAACGTCGGTTTTCAAATACACATCGGAATATTCACCTAAGGTTTTACAATTGAATGTGTTCCAAACTTGTACGGCTCTGTCGTACTCTTCAATAGAAATATTCGTTTTGTTTAAAGAGCTATAAAATTTATCAATAGTCGGTAAACTAGTTTCGGTCAGTCTTTTCCACTTATCTATATACTCATAAGGGAAGACGCCTTTTTTAGTTATTATATTCAACTTTTCACTACCGAAATAAGATAGTGTCTCCTTGAACTGATCTTTGTCAAGATTCTTTGTCAGTTCGTCAAGGCTTCTTGCCATAAATCTAAAGCTGTCTACAAATTTTATTTCAAATCTAGGAGTTACTTTTTTCGATAACGATATGTAACGTTCTTCAGTTGTAGGGATAACCTTAACTTCTAAATCATCGTAATCTAAGCTTTTCGTTATGAAGTGCAGGTCATAGTTCGACATGTTATGTAAAACAACAGGGAGGTACGTCGGAGTCTGATATGACAAATTACAATTGGTATGAGCAGCGCCTCTAAAGAGACCCGTTAACGGGTCGTGATCTCTTACTTTCACATCATTTGGTGTAAATGTTTCTTCGCATATATAACAAAAAGAAGCGTTTTCAAAGCGATCAGTTTCAATTTCGGTCAACTGTTCCATCGGCAATTGCTTACTATAAAGCTCGTACACTCTTAAAGCTTCATCTCTGATTTTACTGAAGAATACTTCAACGGCGTTTGGACCTCTGTAGATGACGGGTTCGTAACGATCGCCTAAGCTCGAAACCATATAATAACAGAAGCTCATTGGAATATGTTTCTGATAATCAACCGAAGTGGTCGTAGATTTTACAGGCGTGGCGGAATCTCTTGTCTCGCATGTCTTGGGGTTCTTACAGTTGGACCGCTTACAGTTCTTACAACAGTTATTCAAGTTTTTACAATCGGACCTGAAACAATTCGTACAACATCGATTTGGTGTTTTGCAAGAGAGCGTCTTGCAGTTTTCACAGGGCTTTTCTTTTTCCAGTATCGACTCGAAATCTGCGTAAATAACGAACGGAACTTGTTGTTTGTGTTTAAAGTTTTTGAACTTTAACTTAAAATTTTGTTCATCAGGCATTTCTACAGCTACGGGCTCTTGTCTATCACACAACACCTTGTGTTTCACATAACTAGACTCATTATTGAAGTGAATTAAGCAAACTTTACATATATATTTTCTCCCATTATGTCTGGATATCTGTGAACTGACCAATTGAAGTTCTTTATCCACGCGTAGTGCGATGTCGTTTCGTCTCCTAGTAACAATAAATCCCGGTGGTCTGGCTTTTCCCTTTTACATACTTTAATAGGGTATACGATGTATTCTTCTTTATCACATTTTCTTTTCTTTTCTATGCCAAAGACATTTATACTAATGTTATTTGCTCTTTCAAATGTAGGAATCGACTTTACTTTAACTGGGTAACTGATACAATCCCAATCATATGTGTTTTCCATTTGTTCATTGTTTTCGTATTTGCTGAATCTTTCAGGATGAATTAAGACATTTTTACTCCAAACGGCATACTTGAAACAATATTCATCATTATTTTGGACGTTTATTACTGCCATTTTATTTGAAATAAACGCGGGTAACTTAATATGTTTACAGCCTCTGAGGGGGCTGTATTTGTTGACTCTGAGTTCTAATCCTACTATTTTTTTTAAACTCCAGCCAGATCCCTTGGTCTGATGTTCCCTTGTTCCGTCAAGATTTTCTCGCTAACATCTTTACAATATTTATTCAAATCTGTACTCATCATTATTGGTTCATTTACCGTTTTAAAACACAATTCCCTAGTTGTTTCATTTTCAGGTTTCTTATACTCACATTTTAGGATTATGTTGCATTTAACAGTTTTCGATAGAATTAAATGTTCATGAATTTTAGAGGTAATCAAAGGTTTGCAATAATTTAAAAAGCTATCGATGTCCAAATATCCTCCTCCATTTTGTAGCCAATACGTTTTAAGTCTACATTTCGCTGCGGATTCAGTCTCCGTGATGGGTGAATAGCCTAGGGTGTTCCTTATGTGTGTTTCACTCAATGTATGTTGATTCGAGTCCGTGTAATACACGCTACAGTTTTTACAAAATTTAATTTTAATAGCAGCTATATATTTTTCCATTTTTTATTTAATTGAACTGTTAAATGTAAGAAAAAGAAATCTTATGATTTAAGATGGTATTGACAAAATTAATATAGATTTACCTTATAGCTTGAATTATGCTTAAAATTGTACCTTGTTGCTAAGGTTGTGCTTTTATATCTAACTAAATATTAAATAAAAAAAAAAAACCCACCACGAGAGTACCATCAGTTCCTTTCTACGCCTTCTTACTTTTCTTGAGGACATTCGCCCTCAGTTTCGACAACCGCCTCGTCTGGTCCAGAGTTAGGTCGGCGCTGGCCGATATGATGGTGACGGCACCGGCGAACTCCTCGAATTTCGCCGTCAGGCTCGAGTGCTTGGTGGAATACGGCAGCCGCACTCTGTACGTGGCTTCGTCCCTCCTTTCGATCTGAGACCATCAATCAAATAAGCATAGAATATAAATTAAAAACAAAATATAAAACTATAGAACGGGATTTTATCCAATTAATATTAATATTGAAATTTTTTATGAAACAATTTTTTTTCATTGTTAAGAGATCATTTTTATTTATTGTTTAAAAAATATTGATTTACCATTGTTAAAGAATCCTCACATAACGATCTGTTATTAGTTTTTATATCAAACATCTGTGTTAAGGAAAACGATTGGAAATGCAGTATTAGGTTTGTTACTAGCATGAATTTATGAAATATTATAACGTTAGCAAATAAAATGGATATCGCTATGATTTAATAAAAATAATTTACCTGGATATTCGCCTGTGGGAGGACACTCTTGATAATTATCATTAAATCTTCTAAAGACTCCAGACCTCCTCCGGGAGTGATGGATATGTCCCACAATGAGGGGGTGGTCAATGCGTTGGAGGATGCCGATGCCATGATGGTGAGTCGAGCGGTAGTTATCAATCTATGAATCCCCCTCTTGGTTATCAGTATTGGCTGATGTAAAAATCCGCTATCATAATGGACGTTTAATCTAATGTGGTAATTTGCACACTTAATGGTTTTTTGTTCCCATTATTGCGATAGCAAAAACTATTCAAAATGATTTAATTATATTTAAACGATAACTTTTGTTTGGAATGGTCAAACTGTTACCAATGAATACTGTTACTTTCCTAATTGAAATAATTATATAAAAACAAATAGTTCTTTGCGACAATACTGAAATGTGTCCTTATACAAAATCAAAATGACATAGAGACAGAAAACAATCTAGATGGGATATGAAAATTATATAAAGTTTTCAGCTAAACAATTGTCTTTGTTTGTCAAAATACTATAATATAAAAGTATATGAAAATAAATTAAAATATATTACTAAATATATTAAAATATATTAATGTAATATTCGGATTGTCGCGACAAAAGACAATCTCGATGGGATGTCACAGAAATGTTTTTTTTTAAGTACTATAATATTATTTTATTCATAATGTCACAACAAGGGACAATCTCGATGGGATATTTAGAAAAAAAAAAAAAAAACTACATTACCTGGAAGGAGTTTTCGAATTTTTTCAAACCCCCGTCCTGGATCTCTCGCACCTGTTAACGCGCCGTCTCGGTTCTCTCACCCGTTCAGTTTAACACGCTGTCCTGGCCCTCTCACCGTTTAACATGGGCTCGGTTCTCTCACACGTTCGTTTTACCCGCTGTCCTGGTTCTCTCATTTTTCTGACTTTTTTACACACCCAATCCTGGCTCTCTCACCGTTTAACATGGGCTTGGTTCTCTCACACGTTCGTTTTACATGCTGTCTTGTTTCTCTCAATTTCCTTCTACTGTTAACCCCAAGGTAATTGTGTTATTTGATGTCACTAAATTATATTAAAACTGAATTTGTAGCTGACTGCTAACAAGCCAAGCCCATCCGCATAAAATTGTACCTAGAACTTATTCCATTGCCACTTGGTCCGTTAACACACCTTTTAAGTTTAGTTCAATGCTTTATCATTGTTATGGTTATGCATAATAAGATAAATTAATTGTAAAATCGCTGTAATAATAATAGGCTACTATTAAGTGAAATTTAAATTAATGGGTCTCTTGTCATCTTTCAATTGTTAGAAAATTTAGTAGCGTTTAAAAGATCAGATACTGGACCAAGTTGTCATTTTCCATTGGGATATTAATTAATTAAACTATCATTGAACAATACTATTATTGTAATTATACTATTTCTACACTAACTTGAATAGAGTTCTGATCCCTTACATTCGTTTGATACCGAAATTAGGAAGGGTTTGTGTTTGGCAGGAACATTCTACGGCGAAACACGGGCATCCCTCTAGGGCCCAACTCTTACTATTGGAGGAACTTTTAATGACAGCTAATTAGTGGCTTTCGCTACTAGGAATCAAGCCTCTATATCATGAAAGACCAAGTCCATTGTAATAAAGATGATAAAGTGTGCAAATACATATTGTTTACCAATAATTGTTATAGCAAACGAAAAGTTACACACCTGTTGTTAGCCTAATAGTAAGTTGCCTCAGACCACTCGTACACGCCTTTTAAAATTTACGGAATTTATTTTGCACAGAAACAAATCGTGTCATTACAGTTAAATTGGTTACTTTACATCGATTGACACTAATTTATATGTGCAGGGCGTACTCTATAAATAAAATTATACAAAAAATTATATACTGGTCGAGATCCCAGTTAAGATTCGTCACACGACATGCGCGCATACCATTCTAAATGTTTGCAAGTAGGTCTACATGTAAATTTATATTAAATGATAATTTTGTTCGTTTTGTGTTTGTTTTTAAAGACTTTTTGTTTTTAAGATGTAACCATCACGAAAGTGTTAAATTGGTTTTAAGTTTTGTGAGGACCTGATGATGACGGCTTGTTTCCGTCGAAACGCGTAATGTTCAATATTTGGCAAGAGAGAATAAAAGATTTTAACCAACATTTTAATATTATTTAAAAACTGCAAAAGCACACACAAAAATTCTATCAAACAAATGTTTCAACATTTGGAAAGACAGCGGATGGTAAAATTTTTGAACATACTAGTTGAATATTACTCGTTTGGTGTCGTGGGGTAGCTCGGTATTCTCTTTGCTTGGATCCCGCCACTTTGTAAGGTTACATACCACACCCGAGTATTTATTTTACATGAAAGGACTCTGAGTTGTTTTACAGCATGTTTTATTCTCTTTCAGCTCAGGTATGCACCTCATGTATGGCCTACTTAATTATCACTGAATTTCTTTGAATACAGGTCAAATTTATTTCATTCACCCTTATTTATCGTTTAAAACCAGCTCTTGATTAGTTTTTATACCATTTAAAAGAATGAAAAACAAATTAAATAATTTTCGAGAAAATCCTGGTAGAACTACTAAACCCAGTTTTATAAGTAGTACTAAGTGCCCTGAATAATTTCACACCAAATAACATTCCATACCGCGATCAGGTCAATCCTAAGTGGTAAATCTTTAATTAAGATTCCACATACTGTACTATAAACGCAGTAGGGCCGTGTGGAGTTGTTCCGACAGTGTCATACTATATAAACCGTGTGAAAAAAAACCTGAACAACTATGAAGCCTACAGTAAAAATTGTTTAGGTGTGCATATATAATTTATTTAACAACCGTGTAAAAGAGGAAATCTTAAAATTTTTTCCAATGTGATTTGTGGGTTCCAGCTGAACCTGTAATTCCGCTCAAAGCTTTAAACTTACAATTATAACCTACAACTCATGAACTTGCAAGAAAAACCATAGCTATTTAAGGTATGTTGAGACGAAATGATGAATTTGTACAAATAAAATTAAGAACATTCTATGGTCGACATCTTCGATCATGGAACCCCATCCGAATACAATAAGTGTAAATACTGGAAGCATAAAACACCAGAAATGTGACTGTAGCCTAAGCTCCCAAATTAAGTCGTAGAAAGGATTGGGGGTGAAGGTCCAATGTACTGATCTACACAGTCATTGAAACTTGCAGCCTGTGATTTTTTTCATTTTTAGCTTTGTCTAAGAGTAGGTTCACGTGTCGAAAGTCTTCAATATCCGAGAATTGAGACTGGGAATAAACGGAGCCTTTTGCAAACATCAATGATGAACACACTCTAGTGTCTTAAGTAAGATTGCCGCTTTGACAAACATTTACGTTCTGTGGGAGGCATGTTGAAAATTTTTAATCAAATTTATGTCCAGAAAAACTAGAGTGTGCTATTCTACATGTATGAAAAGCTTAATAAGCCTGCTGGCAAACGTTTTACACACAACAAAAGTTGTTCAATCTTTTTATTTATTTGTTGATTTTTTGTTTTGAATTTGGACCCGGTGTATTGCTTTTAATAGAAATTTTGAATTCAGAATCCATAGGTGTTCAAGGATTACTGAGCACAATTGTGCGGCCTACCTAAAATCCACACAAAGAAAATATTGTTTTATGTATAGTACCAGTGCACACAGTAATAAGTTGACTATTAAATGAATAAAAAACACTTTTTATTTATTAAGTTTTTAATTTTCCATATGAACCTTGAGATACTGATACATCACGGAAATACGCAGTTGTGACAAACAGCTTCAGACTAAATATGGCAAAATTAACATTTACTTCACAGAAGTTTAAAAGAACATTAGTTTCATACTAAATCAATTTGGCACTCAGTTAATAATAACGCTCGTGCTGAAAGGATCACATTGACTAATTATTGACGAAGTTTCTATTCCAGATCTCACTTTGCAAACCAAACCAGGATCAATAGCGATATTGCGGTTCAGACAGGCGATATCCGATGGATTGCATTTCCGTTAGTGTTTGATGCAAATATGCATTTCAAAGTGAATCGTTATCAGAAACTGCAAAATCAACTATTTTAAAGTAAAATCATTCCAATGTTGAAGCATTATGTCCGATGAATATTTATGACACTGTAGCTTTCAAAATCTTTTCAATCGGATATTTATAAATCTTGTACTTGATAAGGTTAGGTATTGGAGTTTCTTATATTCTCATTTTTACTGTTTCGTAATTTAGACAAACTCACGAATGACTATTTAACTAACTACTTTTGAAATGGATTACAGATTAGAATCATTAAGTTCATCGAGTTTTGATTTCCAATTTAGTATTTAAATATTGATTGCAATTGTATACTTATTTTAAATCATGCTACCATTTACAACCACATAAAACTTAAGAGAATTTACAAATTAAAAAAGGGAGCATACATTGGTTTCATAAACAAACGCCCTTGACCTGAGCGTCAAGGTTTAAGGCGGCGACAGAATGCCGGACTTTTCACCGGATCGAGCGCTCTGGAGGTGATCTTCTGGCGAAGCATCAAAGAAAAGGTCGGTCCGGTGTGCGGTCCGAAGTACGGTAGTGTGTCAGGGTCAATTTTGCTCCGAACGCCATCCCGATCGTCGGCCCGAACGCTCGCATTTAAACCAATGGACCCCCTTTTTCTCCACATCCTCAAGCGCTCTCACTCACTCACGCTATCCCTCTCTCTCTCTCTCTCTCTCTCTAAACTTACTTCACCCCGCTCGGTGAATTTGTCTGGTGCGATGCTCGGTCCGATGTCTTATTCGGGGAAATGTTCGGAGGAAATTTATCTCCCTGTACGGTACAATGTCCGGTATGATGCTCGGTCCAATGTATTGACCTTGTATGCAATACCTTGCATAAACACGGCGTCGATAATGGTTGAAGTAAACTCTTGATTTGAAAACAAAGCTGAAATACCAGATCTTGAAATCAGAAAGAATTTCCTGGAAACCGAACTGGTCTTTGTTTCGAATCATCAATAGGATTATTCTAAAAAAAATTAAGAATTGATATCAAATGAACTGTTTTGTTTGTACAAATGTAAACTCACGTAAAATAATACTTACAGTGAAATTACTAATCATTGATATAGTAAATATATTTATATTCCCTTCAATAATTATATTGGCAAAATAACTTGTAACGTTGGATACAAACATTCATTAAGTCTGGTTTATATTTGAGCATAACAATAATATTATTTGTATTTTTAGGTATTGTATGCAAGGTATTGTATTATCAAGATATTGTTATTAGGCCAGATAACATAGGTATTGTACTATCGTAAAACGATCGTTCGTGAAAACCATTTTATGTTCTGTACTGACTGCTTTACTCAGTACAGTATGTTGAAATAAATGAGTTTCACATTTAAATATTACCATTCAAGAAATTAAATGTCATGCATGTTTTTACTAGCAGTTTCAAAATCAACTTAAGTTATATAAGAATTGCTAAAACATTACACAACAATTGCATAAGAAATCACCCCTTTGTATTGCAGAAGAAATAACATGCCCCTTAAAGCTACAACGTTGTATAGTTAATTTTAAAGGTTATGATGTTTGTTAAATTAAACACGGTCCTTTTTCACTACTTGCTGATCACGTTTGTATTGCAACGTAAACTCCAAAACATATCTATCTTCTTATTTCTATAAGGGTTTCGTCTGTTACGTCCCTTTTTATCTCGACCTACTGAACCGATTTTTAAGATTGAGGTGTCATTTTAAAGCTTAGGATATATTGCAGTGACGAATCGTAATTAAAAAGGTCATATTGTTTCGGGCTTCCGCCCCCTCGCCTTTGATTTCTTTCTAGAGGACGCTTTAAAATGTTGACCAACTTTTATTGCAAGTTCTTTAATGTGAATTTTAATTTAACAGCTTATTTCCTTCAGAAAATTTTAAAAGCGGAAACAAAAATATCTCTGTCACTTCATAATCAAAATTCACGTACTGTTGGTGAGTTTCATTCATACAGAATCATAAAATGCGCAATTTGCGCACGGGCCACCTCGTGACATGTTTAATAACGAAGACCCAATAAACTAAAATTATATGTTAATAATTGACATTTAAAAACTATTATTATATACCTTTCTTAAGTATAAATATGATATAATATTTGTTTAGAAACAGTCAGCAAAGTACATAACAGTAAATCTTTATGGAAGTGAAGTCTCACATCATAAAAATAAACGTAAATGTTGTAACGAATGTGACAAAGTCTATTTCTTCTACATTTTAAACCGATATTGCCTCCCACATCAGACTTTGTTGTCAGTTTTCAAGCGATTCAGTCATATCATGTTAGTTGTCATGCGATCGAGGAGCTGAAGCAGAACGCTCCCGTGGTACATGCATGACAACCTGGCGCTTCCATCTACATTCTACTAAATAAAAAATAGAGCACTTAAAAGGTTGACGATAGTTGCAAAACAATATTTAAAAAGTTATACTTTACGAATATTTTCATCTACTTGTGACCGTAGATAGATCCTAATTTTTTTTTACACAATTAAATTTAAAATTGACTTTCTAAAGATTTTTAAGTGAAACCCTAATTAGATTACCCTTATAATACAAGAGATATTTTACAAAGCACACATTGATTAAAGATATTTGAATTTTGTTTTTTGTTTAAATCTACAAATATGCATCTATTCACAGTAAAGAAAATATTTAAAGATGGGCAAAGATACCAAACAATGAAAAAATTCAAGTCGCAACTAAATTTTTGTTTGTTTTAACAATAACGCTACTTTTCAGTATTAAATTTCAGTATTACTTATGAGCTGATTGGTGGATTCTAGAATCCAAGTAAATCAAGTAATGAAATTAAATAAATCTTTTTTGAAAATAACAACAAGAAACCCCATAATTTTTCACAGAATGTAAGTAGTCACAATTTATTACATAGTGCAACTACTTAGTGAACTATTTAGTGAATTACTTAGTTTTTACAAGTGATATTAGAGTCTCAGCAAAATTATCTCAGTCCATATCAAACTAAATCTGAATACAAAAAAAAAAATATTTATTTTTCTATCGATAATTTATGTTACAAAATAGAAATTTATTATAGGCTACGGAGACATTTTTACGTTATTATGTACTGTCATGTGTTGGTGTATATTCTATATTCTATTGTTGAAATGAAGACATTTGTTATCGCATTCTAACTTATTGCTTTTCGAATATTAAAATTTCAAGTGTTTTGAAGATGTTTTGTGCTAATATATACTTTTTTCATTTTTGAAATTTATCATTACCCCCCAAACATTCGTCCACTCATACGTACATTTAATAATTTTTACCAAATGTTCTCACCAAAAGTCAGATTCAAAGAATATTTGGCCCATTGAAAACCTAACTGAATGACAAAGTCATCTGGACTTCGTGAAAGCTTTTGTA
The DNA here is from genome assembly GCA_030545055.2 of Neoaliturus tenellus. Lineage (NCBI taxonomy): Eukaryota > Metazoa > Arthropoda > Insecta > Hemiptera > Cicadellidae > Neoaliturus > Neoaliturus tenellus. The sequence goes on along the minus strand of CM061531.1, from coordinate 135,152,176 downwards.
AAGGGAAACTTCACCTTTAACTTATATTTTCTTTGTAAGCTCTAATTTCACAAAACCACAAAAGTTGTGTTAATTTGCGTTTATAGATTTATAAGGGAAACTTCACCTTTAACTTATATTTTCTTTGTCAGCTTTAATTTCACAAAACCATAAAAGTTGTGTAAATTTAACGAGTAATCATAATCCAAATTACTGCCCTTTTGACGGGATAGAGCTAGCAAGTCTATTATTTCACTTCACCTGTAAATATTGAAACATGACTTTGCTTGCCGAGTTGTAAAATTAATCGCAACTCCTTTTGAAATTGTCCTACAAGCTTTTGTGGGATTGACACACGCTCTTTAATGTTTATACCTTGGTAACTGTTAGTTAAATTTATTATATAGTATAACCAATTTGAATTTTAACAGCTTTTATAAAAAAATACAAAATTTCCTATGGATAACATAAACTCCATCTTTAAAATTGAGGGGATAAAGAAGGCAACTGAGAAGACTCTTTATGAAGTTTTGCACAAAATATTCAAAAAATATTAGTAAGAAAATTTATCTCTAAATCGAACCTTATTATGACCAGGTAAACGTGGCTTTGTAAAGTTAAATGAACCCAACTAATAGGTTCTCTTTCATAACAGTTAATGAATCGCTTTTGAAAAGTCTGGTATCAAAGGAAACCACCGATTTCTTTGGGTTTGAAAATTATAACTAATTATATTGAAGATTAAACTGTTTAGTAATCAAAGATTTATTTAAACTAAGTGCTGGGTTTTTATTTACAGTAAGGTATTAATAGTTAGGACTTATGTAATCTCCTAACAATGATTACCAACCCAACTAAGGGTTGTTTACAGACAGAAGAACTAATGATAAAAAATATTAAAAAAAACTACAATTACCGTATAGGCGAAATTCCATAAGAGAGTTTTTATTAATATTTTTACCACAATGCTCCGAAAGCTGCTATTTTCGATACAACATGATGTCGAGGAGCTCTAAATGAATTACCATATCTATATTTATTTATTTTACATGCTAAGTTTTTTTTGTAACTGGAACGCCTCCTAAAGTTTTCAACCGATTTTCATGTTTTTGGTGTTGTTGGATACAGCTTCGTATATAGGCCTAGTTGTTCCCGCCTAAAGTTTATGAGAATCAGCCACCAGGGCTATGCCTTACAGGCTCTTAATAGTTTAATGTTAATATTACGTAAGAACGGCAATTGATTAATCACTACTATACTTGTTGCTCAAAATCGAGCAGATTAATTTAGATTCATTGCTAAAAATGTTTTAGTCCTAACTCAATTACACCCATCCAATCAATTATTTTGATTATCTGTACACAAAACTACACTTATATACAGCCGTACATTAAAAGATATTTTAATATTCAATTCAATCGCATTTACAAGTAAGAGAAAATAAAAATGTTATTGTGTTAATTGAGCTTAATTTAAGTTGATTCCCGTAAGGACTGCTTTGTTCTGGTAGTAGGTATGATTTCAGGCCAAGAGCCGGGACCATGTTACTTTAGCAAAAATCCCCTGTAGAAAATGTTCTACTATGGTTGTATTAACGAGAAGATATAGGCTAGGAACGATAGGTTACTATTTCGTTTTTGGGTTCACCGAAGAGAAAAACACAGTTTGTTCACAATTGGTGGTATTCATCATTGTGAATTCACAGTTTGAGCCTTTAGAAATGAGATTTTATGAGGGTTAAAATCTCGTTTTCTTAAAATATGGCTTTTCGGCAGTTCTACAGTATATTTTATTGTAATATTTAGAAACTCTAAAATATGAACTCCATCAAATTAAAAGAGTTAGAAATACAAATAATTGAGTATTTTTGAATTCTTAACTAATCTAATTTGTTTTCTGACTAACTCCAAATGTTTTCTTTGAATTTTTATGAAAAATTAACCCTTGTATCACTTTTTCATTAGCATAACTTTATACGATTTGGTATACAGGGTGAACAACTTAACTGTGCCAGCATTGGCATACCCTAAACTATGAGATTTAGAGAAAACTTTAAATGGAGAACATCACCTTTTTTTTAAGATGATAAAAAATATGAATTCCATTTTCTTCTAAATGGTGGCCAACTTTAAAATTTCTTATGGAACCACCCTATATTTCATAGTGTTTTTGGAATGTACATGTAATTTTGAGTCATTTTTATGCCTTGACATTTTTCTCTAAACCTAACGGTTACTGAGCAACAGGTAATTAAAGTTCATTTTTAGTTTCATAAGAATAACATGGGGCAAACTTTATCTGTCCATATCTCTGAAACCATTCGGTAAAATAAAAAATACTCAAGAATAAAAATGTCTTAAAATTATGTTTGAAGAACATTTCACACATAAAAACCATCATTTACGCATAAATTAACTTATTTCCAAGATGGCGGTCAAAAATAAAATTTGGACCAAATTGGTGTTATTATAAAAAAATGGCATTAAAACATCAGTTTAAGACATTTTTATTCTTGAGCAATTTCTATTTTACTGAATGGTTTCGGAGTTATGGACAGTTAAAGTTTGGCCCATGTTATTCTTATGGAACTAAAAATGAACTTTAATCACCTGTAGCTCCCTAACCGTTAAGTTTAGAGAAAAATGTTAAAGAATAAAAATGTTTTAAAATTACATGTACATTTGAAAAACACCATAAAATATAGGGTGTCACATAAGAAATTTTAAAGTTGGCCGCCATATTATAAAATGGCGGCCTTTTTGAAGAAAATGGAATTAATATTTTTATCATCTTAAAAAAATAGGTGATGTTCCCCATTTAAAGTTTCCTCTAAATCTCATAGTTTAGGATATGCCAATGGTGGCACAGTTAAGTTGCTCACCCTGTATAACTCAAATAGTTGGGGACAGAATAGAACAAGAGATAAATTTCCAATTGAAAAATATACAAAATTAGTTTTTCAGAACCAAACAAAAATATTTTTAAGGAAGTAGCAAATGAATTTAAAGCTTTTTTTTTAAGTCAGACAAAATCTTGCTACTGCTATTGACGCCAGTGGCCCACCAGTAGTCAACAACCTATACTTTGCGACGGACACGACTTTCAATCTTACGCCAGTGACAGAACTAGAAATGTTTCGACATATCAACAGTTAACTTGGTGAGTCTGCGCCAGGGTGTGACGGATATCCTGCTTCCCTCCTTAATGCAGGCTTTTTAAACCTCTGGTTCATATTGAAACCTGAGTATCGTACTGTCACTTTCCCTGACATTTTAAAAATAGCTGAAGTGTTTCCATTGTATAAAACATCGTCATTCACTGAAAAAATCCAACTTCAGACCGCTATGTCTCCTCATAGTTTTTTCAAAGATAGTTGAAAAAAATTTTAAGAGCAGCATAGTGATTATTTAGTAACAAATTCCATTTTAACTGATTGCCAGTATGAATTTAGGGAAAAAAAAATTTCCAATGGCTTGTTTAATTTGAACTAAGATATAAATATTGCTGTAAATTGTCAAATCCGGTTACCAGATAGATCCATCTTCAACAATAGTACAGGAATTTCACCAAAACTGATAATACTGGACTCAGCCCAACGGTCCGTCGCGTGCCAGTCACCATAGTTAGTTATTATTGTGTTCACAATTTAAATAAGTTAATTAATAATTAAACTTAAAATATGCTTAATCACCATTAGTTGTTTTTGTGCAATTTTTGCAAAGACCTTACCTGGTAAAATAATAACAATAACATGATTAACATTTTTATAGCGGCTTGTGCTTACGAACAGGCGTTTTTGCCTGTAGGCACTATTTCCAAAATTTAATATTTTATTTGGTAGAAATTATTTTTAAGTTATATTTATGATACTGTGCATTGTAACGATCAATTGTAATGTGTTATAAATAAACGAAATTAAATTTGAACTTATCACTCTATTTGCTTACAACACTGCTATTGCAGCCAATCTACCTACATATTTAAACCTGTATAATATTTATGGTAAAACCCAAGAAATCACAAAATGCCATTATGTATTAATTCATTTACGAAAAAGTGATTTCACTAAGTGCTGGTCTGCGAGAGGGTTATTATGACCACTGTGAAACTAAACTAAACCTGTCCTGGGGCCTTGGTTTAAATTTGTAAAATCATGAAGTAAACAAAAAGGGTTTCCCGTCCGGAGGAAATTGGTTGAAATGACAATTTTAATGAAACTCAATTCAATCATAAATATTTATTCTGTGCATTGAAAGGTCACTAAACAATGATCTGAAGAAGCTCGACAATTAATAATTCTCAATAATATGTTATTTTTACTGCTCATTTTAATAAAACTGATTTTATTACACATTTTTTAAAGCTGACTGTTATTCCTTTTTTATTTTTTTGGGGTCCAAGATGAAAAATCTGATAAGGAAAATAATGTAAAAAATATCCAAATTTCCAACGAATCAGTTGAAGCAAGTAGCTTTACCAACCTCAGAAAACTTTGAAACACCACTAACAATAAGTAATGAGCAGCCCTCTGTTATTGAGCCAATCGAAATTGCAAATTATGCAGGCCTCGTTACTAAATTCAACTCAAGAGTAAACCAAATTAAATGTGTCATTAAAAGAAAGGTAAAAATAATGGAAAAACTGTGAAAACTCACGGAAAAAGCAAAGTACGTCTATCAATAAGCAAATTGACAAAACAAGACCCAGGAAAAGAATATTTAGTCAAAAGGAAGACTACTTGGCCCTTCATTTTCACTACAAATCTCCATCTTTATACGGGTTACTCATTGACCATTGGTTTAAACTCCACTGGGAAAGGAAGTGTAGACAACAGACGGTTGTAAAAAAATTCGAAGCAAGAGTGATAAAAATCTGCCAAAAGCTCAAACAAAATGAGGAAAAGATGAGATAGAGAGAAAGAGATCGTTGTAGTGTTTAATTAGATGACCATTAAAGCAGGTCTAAATTATTATGATATAAGAACGATATTTAAGAAGGGAGCGAATATTTAATGCCATTAGAAAAAAATAAGATGGCTACTCATGATTAATTTCTATTTATTATTATCAAAGTCAAGTACAAATTTAACCAGACTTGAATTTTTAACATCAAATATCAATCAGAGATATTAGAAAGGGACATATAGGTTACTTAACCAACTAAATACAGTGTAGAAGGAGAATCTATGGCTTATAGTATTAACACACGCCCAGGGAAGCCGAGAGTTTACCTCAAGAACCTGAAATTAAGAAGTCATCTTAACCTTTGGGCTGGTAGCCCATTGTTGCGCAGTCGGCAATGTTAAACATACGGCTCTTATGAAAACATGGTATTTTATTCCCCTGTTTCGGACGCTGTTTTCCAACCGATTTCCTTTAAACTTGGTAAGTGTTTAGTGGAAGAGTTCTATTAGGTCCCTCATACTTCAAAATATTGAAAATTTAACAAATATTACCTCAGTGACGTCGCAAAGTAAACCGATTTTCCTTACTAATAGTTTTAAGTTTACCAAAATTTCAGATATGAGGAATCTAATATAACTATTCTACTAAACAATTACTAAATTTAAAGGAAATTGGTGAAAAACAGCGTCCGAAACAAGGGGAATAAAATATCATGTTTTGCATAAAAGCCGTATGGTTAACATTGCCGAGTGCGCATCAATGGGTTACTTGCCTTAAGATGAAGATTAATTTTTCTAACGGCTCTGCTGCATATTACAAAAACAAGAAAAACTCATCAGTTTATGCCATCATAAAGAGGACTTGGGAGGGCGTCGGAGTCAATCCAGATTCCGTGTTTCCCCCTTAAAAGCAATGTTAAACGGGAAACCAAATAAATTTTCAACTGTATATTTTACAATAAACTAATTGTAATAATGCCAAGTGAGTTTATTATTTAACATGGCGCAGAGAAATCAGAGAATCTATGTTTCTAAAGTCACATAAAAGTAATAGTAAGTAAAATGGCGTATGCTAGGCTTAGCCACTCCGCAACGACGCTCTAAGGTAAGTAAAATCTATTTCCTACAACTAAATTTAATTATATCCAAGATGACAGAAACTCTGCTTTCACAACCACCTCCTCTGAAGATAACTGGTAATATAGCACCTAATTGGAAGAGGTGGTGAAAAAAATTGAAATTTATCTCTCAACAATAGGTGGTGAGGATATTGATGAAACACGAAAATATGCTTTGCTATAACGTGTAATTGTCGATGCTATTAAAATTTTATCGAACTTTTTGAATAAAATACTTTTATAGGAAGTTAGCATACTAAAAAAAATTGAAGAACACTTTGTTCCAAAGTTAAACACAACTTATGAAAGACATATTATTTACTTGTGTTCAGCTACCTAGTGAAGCAATTGACGTTTAGGTAACTGAATTACGTAAATTAAGTATTATCTGTGATTTTGGAACACATTGTGACAGTCTCATAAAGGACATGTCTCTTGTTTGCAGAATCAGTAGAGATGCGCTAAGGGAACGTCTTTGGCGAGAGACTGACCTTACTTTAGAGAGTACTCTTAGTATATGGAGGGCAGCAGTTAACTCGAAGTTGCAATATTAAACAATCGGCAACATTGTTGAAAACCAACAGTCACAACAGCCGAATCTTACACCGGATGTAAGTGTCTTTGATGTGGGTCTAAAGTCCAGTAAATATAGACCTGTACATTAACGAGGAGCAGCTTTTTCGACTCAGCCCAGCAGTGATTCGAATAGACTAAACAAATCTAAACCTAAGACCGAGCTTATATCCTGCAAGCGGTGAGAAGATAATCCTACTAGCGATTCTCGAGACCATATCGCATTGCCCGGACTCATGAGGAAAGGAGTGGGGGAATGTGTCGACAGTGTTACCAACACAGAAACTGTTACGTGTTTGTTTGTATTCAATTTGTCTCTGTCGTCTGCTTGTCGTCACCACCGAAAATCTTGCTAGACAGTTTAAAAAATAATAAGTTAGTTTACCTTATTAACTTATTTGTAACCGCTAGAAACAACTGGTTTGTAACCAATTAACAAGTTTGAAGTATTTCTAGGCCTAAATGGTTAATATTATTTTGTTAACTCTTAGAGATAGACGGTAAAAAGAGCATCAGAAGGTAAGAATATAGAAGATGAAAGAAGAAAGTGTCTCAAGAAGCAACAATACGCAAAGGAGTGGGAGATGGTTACTGGTTGCAATCAAGAAACTGCAAAAAATTTTAATAACGATTTTATTTACAATTAGAAGAGGAATGTAAAATATAGCCAGAATGATGTAAAAATCGTGTAATTTTTTCAATTCAATGTTATTTATTTATTTCCATTGCAAAACCATTTCCTTAAATACAAATTATTTTAATAACGATTTATTTATTGTAACAAATTGGATGGGTAATTTAGCTATAAATAACAATGAATACAGAAACGTAAAGAAGGTCACATCCCATGTTAAAAATTGGCCAACATTTTATTCCGCTAGGAGCGCTGTAAACTGAACTTGAGCACTCCAAATAGAGATAGCGCCAGGGGAATCGGCCTAAACATAGTACGAGAGAGAGGGAAATATTAAATTTCTTATTAGTATTGTGTCGTTAAAACACTATTTTAAATATTAGTTACCTAGCTTATTTGGTATCATTGGAAAGCTTTTTTCAGGAAGAATCGTTATTTTAAGTCATCAAATCATTTTATTGTTAAGACTTTGTCGTATGTGCTTTCAACTTTAATGTTATTCTAATGAAGATATTTTATTGAATCATATGTTTACAAAAATAAACTAAGTTATAAAGGTAGTCATGGTATCCTGCTATTTTCAAATTTGTTTACTTAGGTACCAAATGAGCACTAATGTAGGCGGACGGAAATAGTGTTCCTACATTAATTGTGAGAATTGGTCCAGTAATGGTTAAACTGTTATAGGTTATGTATATGTAAGTGCAGCGTGAGGACGAGAGAGATTCTTTGCTGGTGACCATCTTCAACAAAGTCAGAATGTAATCTGACTAATAGGTCATTGTCTCGTGCGCGCTCTCATGGTGGAGTGCCCTACTAAGTCAACAGAAACTTTCTTAACCATTTCTTCCATAAGATGTGACCTTTACGTTTTTGTATTCATTGTAAATAAATATGCTGTCAATTATATATGAGTTACTTCGATTTAAATATTACAAATTGTTATGATAACATAATAATAAATACTATTTTCAAAACTAGAGTGTTAAGTGCTGATACATTAATGATTTACAAGGCAATTAATTATTTTTTGCCAATAAACTTCCACTAAAAATAAACACATTATTACTCTGCCCTCGGTATCATTCGTTTATCACCGACTGTCCTCGAAAGCATAATAATCGGCATTGCTTGTAGGATTGACATCTGCGTCACTACATGATTGGCAACACTGTCGACACATTCCCCCACTCCTCTCCTCAAGAGTCCTCCGGGCAATGCGATATGGTCTCGAGAAGCGCTAGTGATAATCCTTGGTGCGGAAGTGGAGGAATCTTTCTTCAGTAGGGCTTTAGGAGTGTAGAGTTGAATACTTTTACTCATAAAAAAAGTATGACAGCCGTGTCCAACATGCAAAAAGGCCTGTGGGACGACGGCAGCTCGGGATCACCTTTGCCCTTGCTGATGAGTACAAGTCTGGTGGTTTTCCAGGGAGCCGGAAACACCCCTTCTACCAAACAGGCGTTGTACATTCTCAACAACAAGTCAGCATTAATTTAAAATACTTTCTTTAAAGCCTTGCTGGGGATCCGTCCAGGTCAGGAGAGGGAGAGAACGGAGATTTCCATCTCATCGAATGTGAAGAGTGGAACTACATCTAACCGTCCGAAGTCAACCGGCGTACATCCTAGGCCTAGCCTACAAATAAATACATACAAACAATGATTTTAGCTAAGACCTCAAAATAAGCAAGTAACTTAATAATAATTATGCTTATAATATTAAAGGAAATTAGATTGTAGAGCGAAAAAAAACAATACAATTTAAAATCCATGATTGCAAATTAATAAAAATCAAGTAATGTAAGTATTGTAGAATTACGCTTACTTAACACTTAATGCATATTTTCTTACCTAAGACATAGGCTACAATGGCACAACACTTTCTAATTATTACTTGTTCCATTTAAATCTTTTTACAAATATTAGATGTATCCCATAAATTAGTTAATCGCATAATCCGTTCGATAGCAATTCATTCCACAACATGCCTATCTTTTTGCATAATTTATAACTTAGACAAGTACACATCGGTGTTGATCTATTTAATTTAACAAATAGGTCTGTCAAAATATCAATTAAATTTTATTTAAAAACGTAACATAACGGCGAGCAGATGTAAACAAATCTAAAGAGGTTATATTGTTTTCAGCATACACAGCGACAACTCAGCTGCGATGGGGGAATATAAACTGATCATAGCAACTACATTAGTCAAATCATGTAGCCTAAACAACTAAAGTTCTGTCACAAATTCCGGAAAATAAACTTTTTTAATACTTGAAAATAATTGCTCGATTATAGTTTATTACCTAGTTTAAAATACTTAAAACCTAACCTGAGAATTTCGTTGAAATCAAATTAGTAATAAAAAAGCCTTTTGGGGGTCTAAAATTCGCCTAAGAGAAATTTAAAGTTGATCTAAAGAATTTTATACTCTATGTTCCATAGAGTAAAAAATTCAATTACATACCCGAGTATCCTAACAGTCTTGGAGTGGTCAAATATTTATTTTTTCATCAAGTTACGACCTTGGTATTTTTAGTGTTTTCAATTTTGATCACAAACCATTTTCATTTGAATTTTATTGTAAGCCTACACATCTATATATTAATACGCAAGCATGTTTCGTTTCCTCCTTTTTTCTCAGCTCGTGTGCATCGTAGGAGAAATCCGCTCATACCGTTAGAAAGATATCGTCCTGTAGATGAGCAGAATAACACTTTAATTCGCATCGGCCCCCAGGGCTATGCCCTACAGGCTTTCAAAGTTTCAATGTAAATCTTATGGGATAAGAATAATTGATGATTGAATCATTAGACAGCTGATGTAATAACAAATGCTAGCAAGTCAGGAAGAACAGATGTTTCAGTTATAAAACATTTTAAAACTAATTGGCACAAGATCAACTTAATCTTTGGTCGAATTTCGACCAGTGGGCGATCCCTAGTAAGTGATAAATATCCTTAATTATATCTAAAATATTTAATAACCCAAAATAGGACCATAAAATAGCAAAACTTAAAAGGGATTTTATTGTTAATGGGGGAAAGAGTTCTCCCTTGGCATTATTCACCACCAATCATCTTCGTTTTAGACTACCTTAAATTTTCAACTGCGAAAAATCGTTAAATAAAACCATCAAAAGTATTAGTAATTAAAGTACTTCTATGACATCGTGGACCTCGCATCCAGTCCTTAACAACACACTTATTTGATATTTCATATGAAATTTGATAATTCTATTCATATATTAATCTACTAGGTGTGTTAAATATAAAAAATCGTTTACCTGTTTTTAAAGAAAAATCCAAATGTTGTTTCCCAAATTAATAGAAGTTCAATTAAATACGTTTGTTCTCTATCGATCTTTTATAAAACTGTCAAATTTTTCATTGAGAAAGGTTTTGATACACGAGAGCCCCCTGCAGTTTTCACACATGACGGAACAATCCAATCAAGTCTTTCTGCATGTACATTATTTTCCACATGTAGATTTGCAAGAGCAGGAAACGCTGTGTAGAAGATATATGGGCTCAAAAATCTTTGTATTTTTTATTGGGCGCAGCCCGTTCTTAGGGATGTTTTGTTTTCTAAAATTTATTCCAGTTTCTACCCCCATTTAATTGGAAGAAGATTATTTTCCTAGCCATTTCTGTACTTTTAGATGCACTCTGAGCAAGTGTTGATGACAAGCTTCTGTTTAGGAGGATGTTTTGCCAAGTTGAAGTTATATTTTAAAAGATACTTTTTATCATGACCGAAAATTTAGCATATCTTGCTTCGTTGAGGCTTCCATACTGTACAACTCCATAAAGAATCATAACAAATCTTTCTCCTTGACTCAGAAGTTCTGATTTTAATACGTCTTCTCTTGCAATTCCATATGACAAATAGTCTTTAAGTTTTGCTGGACTGTCAGACACACACAGGATCCTATTACAAAGCTGTTGTGAATTGACGTTAACTTCTTTAGACTTAATTTTTACTTTCTTCGTAATGTTCTGTGTCTAGAACATGTCTTTTCTATTAAAAATCCAAATCATAAATGCAAAAATTAAATAATGGTTACGGTATCGTTGAAATTGAAAAATTGAATATGAGATATCTAATAAGTAAATTTGTTTAGGATAAGGACGAGAGATCCACGATGCCATAAAAATAATTTTACTGCTAGGCCTATCAATCTTAGTTTGTTTGAAATAAAATCTTTTTAACAATAGCCAATTTATAGTAATATTATCTATACACATATTTAATACGCGACACGGTTTTCTGTACAAGGAACTCCTCCCACAGTTTTCAACCGATTTTATTGATTTTGGTATCATTGGATAGAGCTCGGCGTGAAGTTGTTTCTAAAGTAAATTGGTAAATATTAATTTAAAAGGAAGGGCCCTACAAGCCCTTAAAGTTCTTAATTTTCCCATTTGATTAACATTGGTAAAGAAATTGATTGATTTTCAAGTAAACCGCTGTATAAACATTGGACATCAGGGAAAGTACTATATTTTTACAAGAAAGGGGTTATGTTTAACCATGGTAGTCGTATAACTGGTTAACGAATTGCATTAAGTATGCTTGCTGAAAATATTTATAACTAAGCTGTGGGCGTTTATCAGATTGTAGAATTAACTGAGTGGTCATAGATTAAAGGCTTTGGCCAAAGGGACTAGAGAAAAAACGGCATGTCCAAAAAGCTATGAGGAAATGATAAATGATAACGTGAAACATCCTCCAGAAGAAAAGCATGGAGATAAAGAACATCACATTAACATCACAACATCTCTTTTAGTATGATTTTTAAAACAATAACCAGATAACGCTAATGATTGAAGACTATCTTTTAATTACTTATAGCCTGCCATATTAAATTTTGGTGTCGCGATTGACAAGAAAACGTGCAAGAAGCACCACTGTCTTTTAACGTAAAATTGATTATTTATATCGATGATTGGCTAATGAAGAAAATTTAATTTAATAGTTTTCAATCCATATCGTGTTAACGGTGCTGAGCTGTATTGAAAGGAGTTTAATTGTGACATTGGTGCTTGGTTGCCGTAGACGTTTTCAATCTCATTTCCATTATAATTGTTACATTAAATAGTTATTCTCACTCAAATTATGATTCGATGGTTTTTACTTTTAAAAACTTAAGCTTTCACTTCGAGATTCGGAGTTAAGTGGTTGAGGGCTTTGATTTCGCAAAATATTTAAATTGAAATTAAAATTATGGTAAGGAATTATAGGGCGAACCATCGGCATTTAGGTAAGGATCTAATTCTTACTATTTGAATAATTTGTAAAGGCAGCTGACTAGGAGCTTCGGCCCATAAGCCACTATAGGATAGCTAAGCTACGCAAAAGGCCAAGGTCAATTTGGTAACGATGGCAAAGTGTATGTAGGCCTACAAAACATGCTAACCAAGAGTTATTATAGAAAATGAAAATTTCTCTGTTATAGGAAATGAATTTTTGTTTCAGTGTAGTAATTGAATTGCTCGATTTCGAGCAACATGTACACTAGTTATAACAATTGCTCTTCAATCTTTAGAACTATTAGAACTATTACTACTATTAACTATTACTAACTATTACTACTTTAGAACTATTACTTTTTAATAAGGCACAGGTTTGGCTTTAAACAAAGCTTACTGGGACTCCCTGGAAGACTAAACAGTATAAAATAAAATAAAAAATATTTAACGAAATATGCTACTCAAACATGTTTGTCACAAGTTTAAATTTTCTGTTTACAGATTACATCTCTCTTCCATCCCAATATTCTCGAGGGGGATCACGTTTAAAAACAAACTCACTTTAAGGAATTAACTGTAAAACATTAAACATTTTTAACATTTTTCTGATAAGCAATAGTGAAAAAGATTATTTTTCCATATGAGGTATTTATATAAACCCTGTAGACTTTTGCCCCTTGATAATGCATTCTCGTCTTACTACGGAACATAGGGCGTGCACAGCAAACATTGGTCAGCAGTATCCGACAGAATCAACAGTTAGATAATATCAAGTCATCACATCAATCACTACCTCTCGATTGACGTGTTGCGACCTGTCTGTTGTCAGATCGGCTGTCTGTATCCGCTCAAACAGACGAACTGAGTTTCATTACCGTTTGCTGGGTAGTATTGCAACTATTGTAAAATCTGTGCTCAGATGTTAGTTATTCGTACTCGGTTCAGACATTTCAATTGTTGGTAGGGAAAGTAAAACTCAGCCATGATATTTTGAATTATCTGTTTATACAACATGTATTTTTCAACGCATTTAATAATATATGCAAAACAGTGATACGTTAAATGTAACTTATATTAAAAATTAGTTTGTTTATTTAGGTATAAATCAGTTTCAGAATTTTCTTAAACTTTTGGAGTTTGTGAAAAGTTAACACAGAGAAAGGATTGAGCTTTAGGTAGCTCAATTGGTAGGATGTCACTGACGCTGGGAGTAACCTTTCCTGGAATTTAATTATGATTGACAACGCCTTTCAGCAAATGAGGTATTTTATATAGTATAAATAATCAGGGTATTATCAAAAAAGTTCATTCATACCTTTCAGAATATCGATAGGTTGGATCAAACTGCGAACGATATTACTAACAGGTTTTACTTAAGAGCTGACTGAAAAATGTTTTATGAGGACATTCACTTTAAAGATTCAAATGGCTTATAATTACATGATATTTTAATTAAGAATGTAGCAATAAAAGGGTGTTGAAAAGTTTGGAACCGGCTTGATATTTTAATCAATAATTTTGTTAGAAGTTTTAAAACCTAACACTTAAAGTTAAGGGCTTACAAACTATTTTTAAGTTATATCTGAGTGTTCAAGTTAAATGGAGGTCTGTCCTTGAGGGGTTAGTAGACAAGCTTTTTTTTTAAAAAAAAAGAAGAGGTTGGTGGACCTCTTTTTGTCTTACTTTTCCGCGTCCACATAGACTGTTGATGTGTGCGTGGATTGTATTACACAAAGTTAGGGGGTGAGCCGCTACAATACAAGGTGAAAGGTACTGATAAAAGTTAATCGCAGAACGTGGATTCGAATCCACGACATCGATGCCATGGACCCGAAGTCCGGCGCGCTAACCACTAAGCCACCGACTCACCCAGACAGAAAAAACAAACTCACTTTACCGAATTAACTATAAATCATTAAACCTTTTTAACATTGGTCTGATAAGCTATAGTAAAAAATACTTTTTACTATAGCTTATTTTTTACTTATAGTTATTTTTATATGTAAATCCTCAGTTGATTTACATATGCTTATGCTTAAATAGAAGCATATGTTGATGTGTATACGAAATCAAAGGTCTCAGTAGAGTACAATGTCACAAACCCGTCTCCAAAGGATAACTTAACATTGAAATAACATTGTTGAAACTAAAATATTTACTAGCTTATGATATATTTGACCTTTTGAGGTTGGTTTTTCTGGCACATTATTTCGAAAATAAACGCTTTTAAAATTATTTACAATATGGCATAGGCCATGAGTAATGTTAAAACTTATAAAAAGGGCAACGCTTCTTCAAGATTTCCTCAAATTAACTACCCCAAAGGAAGTGTTGAAGAAAATTCCTTAGCACTGATCATATTGTAAACAGTTTTAAAGGTCTTTATTTTCTTAATAATATGCCACAAACCTGACCTCAAAAGGTGGAATATGTCAGAAGTTATTGCGTTTTAAAGTTACAGCAATGTGATTTCAATTTAAAGTTTCCGACTAGGTTGTCTTTTAGAGGTCAGGTTTTCGAAGTTGTACTTTACCAAGCGAGACCTTGAATTTTATGTACATATCAAACTATGCTTATCTTTAAGATTATGTACTGACTCGTAGTGGCCAACTATCCTACTTGAGAAATGTGTCATTGATATTCGGTAGTAGTCTTCAAAACAGGCATAAGATATGTGCTCTTGAAAATATTTTGGTATTGCAACATTCAGCTTAGTTAAGATTGTATAATTTATACAAATTAATGTCCATACACTGGTTGAATGGTTGTTTTAGCACAGTAAAAGAAGATGGTTATAAATGACCCATCAGAATACTGAAACTGGAACTCATTACAAACAACGTCTCTACCTAACTAACCAAAGACAGACAAAGTCTTTCACATCTTTCAGATAACAAAGCCACATTGAGCCTGTCCCGAGGCGGACTGATGAACCAGAAAGCATACAAACCCTATCCTATACAAACCCATTTGTTTGACTTTTTCTTTCAATTATTCGCAGCTTTGGTTGTAAGCTATATTGACTTGACAACATTTTAAATTTCATGAGTGAGTTTTATTTTGAATGGGGTTTCATAGTCAAGGTATCATTATCAAACTTTAGCGTAAAACAAATAAATATTTAAAATAACAAATAAATAAAATAAAGATAACATTATAAAGTTATCATTAGTTTTCGGGACTAGGCCGGGAAAAACTTCCAAGATTTTACACCAAGAGCGCTGCTGATATACTTACAGTAACTTATTCCATTATGCAATTTTCAAACATCTTATTGGTTTGCTTGTTGAAACAAATGAAAATATAACAAACCTCTACTGATATTTGTCGACTTCAATTTTTATTAATACTAAATAATATCTTAAATCAGTTCAAATAGAAGATAAACAAAAAACAACGTAAAAGGTATATAGGTAAAAATTTATCAACTTTTCTCCAAACTCTATACAGTATTTATTAAAGGTGGTATGATGAAAAGTACTGTTCGTAACTCGTCAGAAAGTGGTATAACGGTGCTAGATCTAGTTCAAGTACTTCGCCTCGTACTTGAAACCCGATCGTGCACCGGTAACGACTACTTTCTGGACTAGTGATGAAATATACTATTCTGAAAAAAAAAAAAAAACATATATCAAGTCATACCTCATTTTAAATCTTAGTACCGGGGAGCCGAGCTTCGCTCTATAAATATGTTGTAAAATGTAACAAAATTTTTAATGTTGAATTTAAGTTAATTATGTGAGGGTGAGATGTCAGAACACGTCAGTCTTCCCTTTTCCATAGGTCTGTTTTTTTACTTGATCCTACTCGAGAATATTGGGGTAGGAGACGTATTTCAACTGTAAATAAATAATTTAAATTGCGTTGTACGTTTTGGAGTCACGCTTTTCCTTGAATAAAATTTTTAATCTCTACCTATAAAAACAAAAGTATGTTTCTTGAAAAATGAAAGTCTTTGTGAGTCTTGAATAGGCGCAAAGACTACTGGACTAATTAACCTGAAATTTTGTAAAACTATACTTTATTTTTCTAGGAGAAAGATTAAAATAGACCTATTCCTGTTATTCATAAGCTTCTGGGCTTTTCCCTAATGGCCTTGCAGATGTATTGCACGTTTCAATTTAAACAGAGTATACAACAGATTAATCAAACGTGTAACTGGCAACTTAAATAAGTGCGTTGTGTTTAAATGTCTTTAATCTTTGATTCAATTTAATAATTTAAATAAACAGCTGTTAAAAATTTATTCTCCATGGTATTGGATTATTCTGCAAAATATTTATACACAGTTAAACGTGTAAACACTATACAAAACATAGTACGTTAAATTGTAACACAAGTTTTTTAAGCATTCCCAAAAGTTAAATTTCCTACAACCTTATATTTTATTGAAAGCTCTTGACGATATCCTCCCAACCTCCATAGGGCTCCACCCCAGACATCTTCAAATTTACCATGTTATTATTATGGAAGAAACACGTTAGTGATGAACACATGAAACATTTAGGAATATTTATTGAATTTTTACTATATGGAACATAGAGTATAAAATTCTATACGATCGACTTTAAATTTCACTTAGGCGAATTTTAGACCCCCAAAAGGCTTTTTTATTACTAATTTGATTTCAATGAAATTCTCAGGTTAGATTTTAAGTATCTTAAACTAGGTAATAAACTATAATCGAGCAATTATTTTCAAGTATTAAAAAAGCTTATTTTCCGGAATGTTTGACAGAACTTTAGTTGTTTAGGCTACATGATTTGACTAATGTAGTTGCTATGATCAGTTTATATTTCCCCATCGCAGCTGAGTTGACGCTGTGTATGCTGAAAATAACATAACCTTTTCTTGTTTATATCTGCTCGCCGTTATGTTACGTTTTAAAATAAAATTTAATTGATATTTTGACAGACCTATTTGTTAAATTAAATAGATCAACACTGATGTTTACTTGTTGAAGTTATAAATTATACCAAAAGATAGGCATGTTGATGTAGAATGAATTGCTGTCGTACGTAATTATGCGATTAACTAATTTATGGGATACAACTAATATCTATTTGGGAGAAAGATTTAAATTGAACAACTAATAAGAATGTGTTGTGCCATTGTAGCCTATGTCTCAGGTGACAAAATATGCATTAAGTGTTAAGTAAGCGTAATTCTACAATACTTACATTACTTGATTTTTATTAATTTGCAATCATGGATTTTAAATTGTATTGTTTTTTTTCGCTTTACAATATATTTACCTTTAATATTGTAAGCATAATTATTATTAAGTTCCTTGTTTGTTTTGAGGTCTTGGCTAAAATCATTCTTTGTATGTATTTATTTGTAGGCTAGGCCTAGGATGTACGCCGGTTGACTTTGGACGGTTAGATGACGTTCCACTCTTCACATTGGAGGAGATGGAAACCTCCGTTCTCTCCCTAAAGAACAACAAGGCTCCTGACCCGGACGGGATTCCCAGCGAGTCTTTAAAAAGTATTTTCAATTAATGCTGACTTGTTGTTGAGAATGTACAACGCCTGTTTGGTAGAAGGGGTGTTTCCGGCTCCCTTTTGGAAAACCGCAAGACTTGTACTGATCAGCAAGGGCAAAGGTGATCCCGAGCTGTCGTCGTCCCACAGGCCTTTCTACAGGTTGGATACGGCTAGGAAGCTGTTCGAGAAGCTGATCCGTTCCCGCCTGACCTCTGCCGTGGAAGCTGCCGGGGACTCATGCCCCCGTCAGTATGGCTTCAGAAAGGGACGGTCAACGATTGGCGCTATCACCGAAGTCTATGGAGAGCTGTGAAGAGAGCCGAGAGCCACAACCATTTCCCTCGCTGAGTAGTGCTTCTTGTTACGCTTATGTCAAGAATGCCTTTAACTCGGCGAGGTGGGTCGATATGTTGGATGAGCTTCGCAACACCTTTCGCGTTCCTGCATATCTGTTGCGACTCATCGAGGATTATCTCCGCTCTCAAAGCCTTATTTACGACACAAGGGACAGAAAGTGGACGATGGAAGTCACTTCTGGTGCCGCGCAAGATTCAATACTCGGCCAGGATCTCTGGAACGTTGCCTATGACAGCCTCCTGAGGTCGGAGATGCCTGAGGAAACCACTTTGGTTGGGTACGCCGATGATGTCGCAGCTCTCATTGTCGCACGCAACGTTGAGCTGGCCCATCTAAAGTTGAACCGAGTCATGCGTGTGGTCAACACATGGATGTCCGATCACGGTCTCTCGCTTGCTCTCCGTAAGACGGAGATTGTGATCCTTACGAAGAAGAGGATGGACACCGTCGTTCCGTTCCGAGTGGGAAGGGAGGTGGTCCAATCAACTCGTGCTGCTAAGTACTTCGGGATTATGGTGGACACCAAGTTAAGCTGGAGGGATCAGATCTTCCGTACGGCGGACAAGGCCGCTAAGTTAGTCACTTACCTTAGTAGGCTGATGGCCAATGTCGGGGTTCCACGATCCAGAAGAAGACGTCTGTTGATGTCCGCGGTTCAGTTCGTGCTTCTTTATGGAGCAGAGGTGTGGGCAGACGCTCTCGATAAAGAGTAGTACAGGTTGCGACTCGCCCGAGTTCAACGTCGAGCGGCGCTCGGGGTGTGTTCCGCCTACCGGACAGTGTCCGAGCCTGCCGTCCTGGTGGTAGCCGGAGTTATCCCTGTCAAGCTCTTGGTAGGAGAGAGGAAGGCAATTTATCAGAGACAAGGCGAGATTGGCAAGGACACGGCAAGAACAGAAGAGCGCTCAAAAACCTTCCAGCAGTGGCAACACAGCTGGGAGCACGACACCCGAGGACGATGGACTGCGCGACTTATTAAACACGTCCAACTAAGGGTGGAACGGCGGCCAATTCTTGACAATTCACGGCTATTTTCGGTCGTACCTGAACCGGATGGGCAAGACCGGTTCACCGGACTGCATTTATTGCCCGGGCGTTCCTAACGATGCGGAACACACATTCTTCCGCTGCCCCCGTTGGGAAGGGTCCCGCCTGAAGGCCACACAAATTTTTGGTGCATTTTCGGTGGACTCGGTCTGCCAAAAGATCTTGGAGGATGAGGACAACTGGGATTGTTTATCACAGTTCGTCCGGGGCTTCCTCCTGGAAAAGAAACCCGATCTGGACCGCGAAGTGGCCCAGATCCCTTGATCGAGTGGCTGGATAAGGAGTGAGCCCCACGGGCGTAAGCAAAATTTAAGCCTAGCCTGACGTAATGTGATAAACAATTCCAGGTTAGAATCCTAAAGAGTAGAGGAGGTTTTTTAGTAGGTAAACCCGTTTTTTAGGGGAGCCCCACACTACAGGCTTGCCACCTGTGTGCGTAATGCATTTTTCTCACCTCTCCCTCAAAAAAAAAAAAAAAAAAAAAAAAAAAAAAAATCATAAAAAGCGTCAACTTAAAACTTAAAAAGTGAGTAAAAATTCTCGTACGGGACGGACATCGGAGCGTATTCCTAGTTAATAAGCAGCTGTTCTCATTCAAAGTATTCAGGGAAGATCGGTAATAAAAAAAACTAGAGTATCATACTTGCGGCAAGTGAGCGTAGCAAACGAGATAAACCTGACGGCGAGTGAGCATAACGAACAAGCTCTCATGAAGGACAAAAAATTCCTCAGGTTGGCATTGTAAAGCAAGCCGGGTAAGCTAGTTGGTAATAGAAATAAAAAAAAAAAACTAGGGGATATTATAGACTTGAGGCTAGTGAGCGCAGCAAACGAGCTCACCTGAAGGGCATAAAATTTCTCGGGTTGGCATTGCAATTTGAGTACCGTTGCAAAGCACGGGTAAGTCAGCTGGTAATATCTAATAATTTAAAACACAAACTGCCTTTATTGTTCAAACACTAATGTATAGGCCTACGAATTTATACAGAACCGAATAATTAGGGACATCCCAACCCAACGAGTTTGAAATAGATGTACAGTGGAGTTCAACTACCATAGGGAATTTCGTCTACCAATGAGTGGTGTAATTTTACCAACGATTCCCGACGTTTCGTAATCCGGTTTTCGTTTACACTTGTCCATCTGCTATTAGACATTTTACCCGCAATACGAAGATTCTATGGTAAACAATCTCAAAAGCCTGATCACAGACCATTTATTCATTTATTCATTCATTCCAACGGTTTCCCATTACATAATTTTTACAATTTGTTTGAACATATTGAAAATAGTTACTTAAAAACATGCATAAGAGTGAAAAAGTTCGGTGCACTGCTTGTGATGAAACAAGTTAATTCAACTGATCAGTGAAAGAACAATATGATAACAGTTTGTGGCAAACATCAGTGATAATAATGTTAACAGTTATAATATATGCAGCAACAACAAAATAAATTAAAGAATAGACAACAATAACAATAGTAATTACTCCAATAAATTTAACAAGTGATCCAAAAAATTAATTAACAATAAGATAAATTACATCAATAAATTAACAACAATAATCAACAGCAACAAATCAACAACAAGATCTAACTTTTTAGTAGGTGCAGCTTAAGGCTTCTTCTAAATGCTCCCATCGACTGTGCGAAAATGTCAGTCTCACCACTCAGTTCATTCGCTCTCCTCAACAACCGTGGGATGCATCCATGATAAGTATAGACTGTAGGCTGGCATCGTCTGGCGAAGAGATCTCTGGAACGTGTGCCTCTTGGTATTCTAAACTCAATCGATTCAAGGATCTCCGGGCATTCAATAAGTCCGTTGAGAATTCTGTACAAGAAGGACTGGTCATGAATCGATCTTCTTAGCTCAAGAGGCTCGAGACCAAGAGCACTCTGTAGCTCAGAGACAGGCACATCGAGGTAGCGAAATCCCATCCGTGTCCCGACGAGGCGCACTAGTCTCCTCTGAATTCTGTCCAGTGCCTCAATATCCTTCCTCCAGTGTGGGCACCAAACAACTGATGCATATTCAAGTACTGGTCGCACAAGTGTCTTGTAGAGTGTTATTAGTGTAGAGGGTGAAGTAAAATCGTAAGAAGTTCTGAAGATGAATCCCAGTAATTGACTAGATTTAGTGGTGATGTGACGTATGTGGTCTGAAGGGTTTAGGGATGAAGACATGACAACACCGAGGTCTCTGAATGTATCAACTCTTGCCAAAACTGAATTATTTAGAGAGTAGTTGTACATGATTAAGTTTGAGCCACGTGAGAATGAGAGGACTGCACATTTGTTGGTGTTCAATGCCAAACCGTTCACCACACTCCACCGCTCAACCATAGCAAGATAATTCTGAAGTTGTACGCAATCTTCCGTGGAGGCAACTCTTCCGAAGATCTTAAGATCATCAGCAAATAGTAGAAACTGGGAGAGTAGATTATTGCCAACATCATTAATGAAGAGTGTGAAGAGGAACGGTGCAAGATGTGATCCTTGCGGGACGCCAGACAGAACAGGGATGGGCTTTGACAGGGCACCATTGAAGCGAACTATCAAAGAACGATTCTTCAAGTAGCTCTCGATCCAAGACAACAAAGATCCATGAACACCATACCCCTGCAGTTTGGCTAGCAGTAAATCATGGCAGACCCGGTCGAAAGCCTTCGAAAAGTCGAGGTATACACAATCGACCTGCATTCTCATACTGAAGGCAGACACTATGAAGTCCTCCATCACGACCAAGTTTGTCATTGTAGACTTCCCACTGCGGAATCCATGCTGCTGAGGTGCCAGAACATTCTTGAAGGCGAAAGCAAGTACTTCCAGTACAAGTGCTTCGAAGACTTTTGCAAGGGCAGGCTTGGCTTTTTTTGAATGGCTATTGGCCTGTAATTAGACACAACAGTGCGGCTACCTGATTTAAATATTGGCACCAGATAGCTCGTCTTCAGAAAGGCAGGAAAAATACCACGGCATAGAAGCGCATTGAAGAAAACTGCAAGGTGTGGGGCCAAGATATGAGCACTCTGCTTCAGAAGACATTAATAAAATCATAAAATCATAGTAGTTTTAAAGACAAACAACAATTAATCAGATGTTTTAAAGTATAATTTGTGATTGTAGAAGCTTATAGCAACCAATTAGACACCTAAAATAGGTAAACGAGGAAACGAGAGTAAAGTGTGGGTGGTTAAAAAGGAAAAGGCGGAAACTATGGGTAAAATGGATCGAATTATCAGATGACAACAAATTGACATGTGTCTATCACTCTATCTATTTCAACCTCGTTCCCTCGAAAACAGAGGAAAATAAAGCGCTGATACTAAAGGCCTGTAGGATTACTTCTCGTTATTGTCACGGAAGCACTCTTTCTACGTCCTAAATCTCAAAATGAGCAAATGTGTTTCCCAAAAATCAATACAACAACAAACTTCTGCAAATTGTTTAGGCCATCCGTTTACATATTCAACCAATCAGCATAATTCGTAAATAAAAATTACGTCTTGGTTCTATCTGTGTTTTAAGGGTGGCGTTTTCACTTCCCACATAAGGATGTCCCTACTTATTTGGTTCTGTATGCATTGAAGGTACTAAGTTTTATTTAACACGTGTATAATCATGTGATTTGCGCCTATGCTCTTCTTAAGGGTAAACATTTTATTCATGATCTCACTATGTAATCCAAGGGTTTCCGTGTTTTGATGAATTGAACTACCATTATTTTATACCCATGGATTTATCGCTAAATACCGGGTTTCCAATCGCCCTTTTGGAAATTATGCCCGACCACCAACACAACTAAGAACTTTTCCATACACAAAATGGCTACATGGTTAAAACACGGGACTTACATTTCAGAGAACGTTTTATAATCAGGTGATCTCTCCAACGCTTTACTTATGGAGAAAAATGATTTTTATTAACGATTTTTTATGAAATAATCTGAGTGTTTTGAACGTTTTGATGAATTAAACTGCCATTATTTTGTACCCAAGAAAGGTTATTTGCCCTCCGGAACGGTTTCCAGCTTTTACTTTGCGAGATAATTTCCAACCACATACCCCACTACAAAACTTTCTCGTTTAATATAATAAGATTATTAAGAGAACAACCATACACCTCTAGTTGTAAAGAGGTTGATCTGTTCAATAGCTGCCTTTTTTATAATATTTAATATTTTAATCACATGTATATCAGCACCATTAAAATGCTGTTAAATAAAAGAACGTTTACTTTTCTTTCTTTTTAGCTTTCTTAGTTTCAATTTCATACACGTGTTTTACTATGTCTATTTAAACTGTTATTGTGCTAAATGTTTTACAATTCAACGAATTATTGAGGTTTCTGTTATTATCTTTATTATAAAATTCCAAAAAAAAAAAAACTTTGTAACTTGATAATTTACTAAGGAGGACACCGATTGTTGCAAAAATAACCTCGTCATAGAAAACGCATAGTTGATATCAGATTCTTATCTCCTCTTTGATTTTACAATTAATCCTCAGTTGTTCAAACTGTCCACAGAATGTTTCTTGACATGATCCAAGACTTGTAAAATTCATTTGTAGCATTTATTTACATGGAATTTCTATATTGTGATTTTGAATTCTGGCTTCAGGAGCGTATAGATTGCCAGGCCTGTTTTATGCACCTTCAACTGTACCAAAGTCAATAAATTAGATATAGATGTGTTTCACATTCAAGTTTGAGTGTTAAACTTTGTGAACACAGGATGGAAGCTGTATGTTGAAGCTTCCCATTTACTTTTCCTATGTCTTTTTCTTCCTCCTTAGATTTTCCAGAGATGGTGTAAATTTCTTGTAGTACTGTAGTAGTATTAAAATTGGTATACAGTAAGATACCTGGAAAATGGTCGAGAGTGAACTCTAGATTCCTTGAGTATATTTATAATCTATCTATATATTAATACGCAAGCATGTTTCATTTCCTCCTTTTTTTCTCAGCTCGTGTACATCGTAGAATAAATCCGTGCATACCATTAGAAAGGTATAGTCCTGTAGATGAGCAGAATCACATTCTAATTCACATCGGACCCCAGGGCTACGCCCCACAAGCTTTCAAAGTTCCAATGTTAATCTTATAGAGAAAGGAGAATTGAATGAATCATTAGACAGCTGTTGTAAAAACAACTGCTAGAAAATTAGGAAGAACAGATGTTTTAGTTCTAAAATGTTTTTAAGCTTCTTGGGTCCAGATCAACTGAAATTTTGATCGAATTTCGATCAGGAGGCGATCTCTAGTATTTATTTTATACGCTAAGGGTTTTTTTTGTCTTGAGAACTCCTCCTACAATTTTCAACCGATTTTCAAGGTTCTGGTGTCGTTGGATAGGGCTTGGTCTGTAGTTGTTTCCGCCAAAAAATGATGAGAATCGGACTAAAAATAAAGGGGCTATCCACCATTGAAATATCAAAATCTCCCATTTAAATAAAATTGGGATTGAATAAAGCATTTTAAACATCTGTTAATAATCAGCTGTAAATACGTGTAGTTTTTGGTAATTACAGATACTCACAATATTGGATTGGTCGGATGTCATTGATTTAGAGCTAAAGTAACATTTGTACTGTATTAAAATTAATTGCTCGATTTCGAGCAACGCGTATACTAGTTATAATTAAATCAATTAAAAAATGTATACATGCCCAATCCAAATCAAATGGGTGAGTCGTACTTTTTAATCCACAAATTGGTGTGCGGTAACTAGTAGGCCCATGGGACCCCAAGGAAGGTAGATGATTATTTTTCGTACATAATCATCGAAAGTTTTTGGCCTTCTTTTAAATGTTTTATTCCACTCATTTTTTTATGACTGTATGTTGAAGCTTCCCATTTACTTTTCCTATGTCTTTTTCTTCCTCCTTAGATTTTCCAGAGAGGTGTAAATTTCTTGTTGTTATTTATTTTTGTTATACAGTATATATGTGTATCTTTGTTTTAACTGAACCAAAGATATTTCACGTTGCCTTTAACGACTTAAACATAAATACCCCCGTCGCAGCAGACCTGCGTACTCAGCGAATTTCCAATGGAATTTCAGATTCTTTACTTTCCCCATAAAAACACCATAGGATCGAATATGTAGGTTTGCTGCCATGGGGTGTTGTTAGAAAATCTAAGTTAATCAATAATTGGTGAATGTAAACACAAAATTGTATCAATCTCTGGCAATTTTGTGTTTCCCCCATAAACCCCATGGGGGTGAGTACGTAGGTTTGCCGCCATATGGGTTTTGTAAGCAATTATAAGTTAAGCCCTATCTAGATAATGTACATACCAAATTTGATTAAGTTATGTCAATAAATAAGCAAGATATAGGGTTTTCTTGATTTCCCATAAGAATAACATGGAAAACACATTTTTGGATTTTCCCCGTGACCAGTTATGCTAAGATAAAAATTCTAAATTCCAAATTGTTTGTTTTTTTAATCTCTTTTAAATGGTTTCAGTTAAAATTGATGAATTTTGAAAATTGAGGTCAAAAAATGCCAAAACCCCATTTTTGACCCTTTTGAAACCCCATAAAACCCCGTTCCCATAAACCGACAATGCTGGTTCGCGAACTCATGAAAATAGACCTGGTCTTACACCTTCATACCAAATTTCATCAAAATTGGAGGTTCCCTTCAAAAGTTATCGGTACCACGGACACACACACACACATATATATATATATATATATATATATATATATATATATATATATATATATACATATATATGAAAATGAACGAATGGTGTTTTTGGCTTCTGGGGACCTCAAAATGAAAAAGTAAAGTGGTCCCGGGCTTAGGTCTTACCATGGCTACTACCATGATAGCGTATTCCCTATAGGGAAATTCGCTAAAACTCTTGGTTAGCTTTTTTGTTAAGAGACAAATAAATTTATGATTCATGGGAAAACTTAATTTTGGTTGTCATACTAACTGCACTATGAAAAAACATAACAAATCATATATTTTGTATGAAAAATACCAATATCTAATTAGAAATATAATTTAAATCCAAACTACGTCCAATTTAACGTACAAATTCGTTTGAATTTGGCTTTGTTTCAGTAGTGACAGCCGACAGACAATAACAAAATTGTTTTTCTTAAAACTAATTATCATACATGTGATGAAGTATTTTTATAAATTAAATTAAATAATGTTGCACAACTTAAAATGCCCGTTGAGAAAAAATATAAAGAATTCAGATCTTGATATATTGAAGGCCTCTCCGTATTCCAAATCTGTTTGGAATGGTTACATTCCGGTAACCTCATACATCTCTGTGGTAGTCTGGGGGATTACAATGATGTAATCAATTTATTATGTATTACTACGCTCTGTTCTTTATACATTTTTTTTTAATTTATTTAAATTGAGTTTTACACAAGCCGCAAGAAACTTGGCCCATTGAAGTTTCTTCTATGAAGAGCGGTCCATGATGTTGTTCCCCAACATTCCTGTCCATTGATTAATTTTCCAGGCTATTGAGTGCACCTCTCTCTCGTCTACTGAGGGGTTTCAGCCCACCAATACGTCATACTTTGTTTGAGTACACTTCCACTATAGTAAAATTTTGCTTCATCGGTAAAAGCTATTTTAAAACAAAATGAGTTATCAGTTCCACAAGGCCATGCGATAAGGTTCATACCCTCGTAAAATTAAAACCTTCTATCACAATCGTCATCCTCCAACCGACTAGTACTAGTTACATTTGATACAGATGAAATTGTTCTTATCTTAAAATTATACTTACCGATCTTCGACTTCTACCGTCGTTAAGTGCAATTTGATTTGTTAATTCCCATAGTTTTCAGAAAATCGTAGTAAAACATTGAATCACATATATTCTTTGGCTTCTATTTAGAATTTAATGGTTTCATGGAAATTCTTTACTATTTTTGTTACGATGGAATACCGTAGTTCACCATCAAGGTTTGGCTTGTTAAATATTTCCCAGGCTACTTTAGAGTTCACTTTTTTCATTATAGCAATGATTAATTAAAATTTTAATTCGCCTGTTTAATGGACAATTTTGGTATTGTTTTGCATCACTATGAAATATACAGCTATAATTAATACTCAAATAATTGAATTTTTCCCCAAAAATGTTCGAACAATAAAAATGTGACTAAACACTGTAAGCATGCTCTGATTGAATGAAAATCCATATTTAAACAAACAAGGACAACAATGAAAGATATCAATTGAATAAAAAGCTGATCTAAAATAAAAATAAAAATGCAATGGATTTACATTAATAAAACAGTACATTTTTAATAAGTTCCAAATATTGTAGATAAAACATATTTAACTTCGTAATGGATGTGTCAACAACGATATAGGGCTTTCAGGACATTTTGCTTCCTGCCTGAACTTTGTGTAGGCCTACTTTATAGTTAGTTTCCAAACTTACAAAAGTTTAATATCTTACTTTGGGTTTTCAAACCAATGATCATAAATCTCTTCATATTCTCCACACTATATAAATGATAAAGTATATACGTTGAAAAATCTTAAGCTCCTTTATTGATTTCTTCTCAAAATATATAACGGACTAATTTTAATTTATTCACATAAATATTTTGGAACATAAATTTCTACCAACGAACTAATTTTATGAGGCTCTAACAACATAGAAGAGAAAAAAAATTATTTTCTCACAAAAAATACAAAATTTCAAAAATATATCGATTAACAAAATAAAAATAGTTTGAAGAACAAAAGCTGGATGAAACCCAACAAAAGCCGTAATAAAATGCCTTTAAAGCTTTTTAAATGTATTTTAAAATCTTAAGGTAATGCCTTTGATGAGGTTCCTACATTTAATTTTAACATATAGGGGTTTATATATTTTTTTACCAATTCAACAATTTGGCCTCAAAAACATGTAACACATAGTTAGTAATAAATAAATTAAATAATTGCATCTGCGTTCTAAAAAACTTAAATCCCTTCATTCCTATTTAAATTAGTTAAGTTATTATTATACAGGGTGTCACAAAAACCCGTGACTGTCTACGTATGTTCGTATTCTACACATCAAAATAAATCGAAAATGTTGAGTAAAATTTTTTTCGACTTCGGCTTTGATTAACAGCTATCGGCCATTTTGTTTTTGACACTAAATAATTTTTATTTACGTAGCGGATCATTGTGTTAAGTTAATATTTGTTATGGACTTTTATCACAAAATGTAAATTTTTAGCAAAAAAACCAATATTTTTCCCAATAGCAATTTTTTCAAATTGGCGGCCAATTTTAATTGTTAACCTTAAATTTCTCTAAAACGGTATATTGTATCAACATTTTAAAAGAGACCAAAAGTTGACAAATTAAACTATTTAAAGAAAAATGCTAAGCTTGTTCATATCCGATAACGAATAACGGATTTATTACGAGCTTTTTTTAATAAACCTAAATTTGCATTAATTATAATACAAAAATCAATGTTTTTCTGCAAAATTTTAATAAATTTGTTATTTGTTAACGGATCCATTCAAACATGTATCATTGTTTGAATAACTTAATAAGTTTAGACAACTTTATTGTAGCTTGTAAAATTTTAAAACAATTTACCGTTTTAGAGAAATTTGTTAAAAAATTTCCATCGGAAAAAATTATTATATATTTTTTTTTTTAATGTAGATTTGTGTGATTAAGGCCCATGCAAAATATGAACTTAATACAATGATCCGATAGGGAAATAAAAATTGTTTAGTGTCAAAACAAAATGGCGGATAGCAGCTAAACGATGCAGAAGTCAAAAAAATTTTACCCAACACGTTCGATTTATTTTTATATGTAGAATACAAATATGCATAGCCAATCATGGTTTTTTTGTGACACCCTGTATATTTAAGGTTTGGGCTTGCAAACAGCACGCCCCAGTTATGTCACTAGGCGGCTGGGGGCACCAATCCTTAGGCTAGCTTCTGGAGTTGGTCTCCCAGGTGCCGTCAAAGCTCATTGCACTCACCTGAGTGACACAGCTCCCCCCACAAGCGAGCCCTTAAATACCCTAATTAATATTAATAACTTAATTACTATCATATTGATGTATTTATTTGCAAATAAATAAAAATTATTTATTATTAAATTATGAATAAAAACAGTTTTGCTAGCTGGGCAACAGCGGTCGATAACTTGTCCTTATCTTTCATTTGTGTGTCAACGCGCTTGTTTATAGCATTGAGAGCCAACGGAGAAAAAAAAGCGATACCTGAAAGACCTTATCGGCTATATCTGATAATCTATCGACAGATGGTTCGATTTGGGCCAAAAGGATGGCTTGAATATGTTGCGAGAGACGGCGCAGCCACAGTGTTCTGAGGAAACCGTCTTGCTGTTGGGTAGTTCCAACCAATGTGCGAAGGTGTCGCGGGATCTGCGATGGTTTTCGGTCTCCGATGTCTTCGTCACCAATTAGTTGCCGAACACGTTGTTCTTCGTTGGCTGATAGTCGTTCGATGAGTTTCTTACGTAGTGTTTCGTAGCGGTCCGTCGCTGGAGGATTAGTTGTGATGTCCTCAACTTCTGCATTATAACGAGTTTCAAGTTGTGATACGCTGTAGTGAAACGGGTGTCATCGCTTGTGATGCCCGAAATGGCGAACTTAAAATTTGCTTGAGCAAACCATAAGCTGAAGGGCTTCCCGTGTTGCTGCGCTGGACATCGGCGCTTAAT
Source organism: Neoaliturus tenellus (assembly GCA_030545055.2). Taxonomy (NCBI): domain Eukaryota; kingdom Metazoa; phylum Arthropoda; class Insecta; order Hemiptera; family Cicadellidae; genus Neoaliturus; species Neoaliturus tenellus. Next base: position 135,122,117 of record CM061531.1, on the reverse strand, counting down.
CGACCAGTTTCCTCCTATAGAGCCGTCAGTTTTGCTTGAAGATCTTCCATTGACATGATAAATTAAATTAAGTTGCACTAGAAATATTGTGCTGATAGGGGTCGCCAGTTATGTGCGGATGGCCATATATACTCTAAATCTAATCCCACACATGAAGGTTAGAAATAAAATCCGATGAAACAAATGGTAAAATTAATTTTATTATAAAGTGCAAGAATGTAAAACTCCTGAAAGAGGTCAAAAAACAACTCAATAAAAAACAAACAAACTGGTTGAGCAACATATTTAAAGAAACTAAAATCAGCTGGCATCAGTCACATCCTTTAATTGCTTTATTTCATTGCAAAGCTTGTTTCAAAAGTTTTTAAATATAAATATATATATATATATATATATATATATATATATATATATAATTTTTAATTTTCATTGGTTGGATGACTTTTAATAAGTTTTGATGTAGGCCTATGATTGAAATTTATGCTAACATAAAACTAAAGTTTCTGAAGTACAACTAAGTAAAGTGTTCATGAACTACTGAATCAAACCAGATCCATGCTTTGCTTATAAACTATATCCATTAGATTAATGAGGTACTTAGCAAAGGTACCATTGAGAGTAACTAATATAGAAGTATACTTATCGGGAAAGTATTAGGGATCTTATTAAGTATTGTTGATTAAAGTCCGGAAAACGTGCACAGTATTAAACTTATAATTTTTTTAATTTACCCAAAATAAGTATTGAGTTAAAATATCACAATAATATTATCCATAGAAAAGTGATTTGGTGTTTTGGTTGTTGAATCAATTATGAAAACAACTGGGCATCATAATAAATCCAAAAATATTAATTTATGCATACTTAGTATTTAGTATTTAATTATATGATTTTACCTATCTCCCTTTTCATTATGTTGAGTAATACATAAAATAAATTTAGTAGAATGTTACAGTGACATTTAATCTTTGTTAAAAAAAATGTGTTAAATTTCTGTTCAAATGAGTTAATTCCATAGAAGTTTATCAGCATGAAAATTTTAAGTCAAATTTAATAAAGCCCAATTATAAAAAACGAATTAAAAGTTTCATAATGTCTTGGATTACATTTATAAGATACAACATGGATTTAATTTATGTAAAACTAATAATCAACACCTAATGATTCTATTGCAGATAAAAAATTAGGCCTCTATTTATTTTCAGATATTATCTCTTAGTAAGATAATGAGACGATTATTCTAGTTCCTAATTGAATACTGGAACTTTCTGGTTGTACTAGGTTAATGGAATCACGTGGCGATCAATTTAACTAGCTAATTGTTAATTAAACAGCAGGAGCAGGGGTTGTGGAAGTTATGTTGCTAATTAATGCATGTTCATTGAAATATTGCTTTGTAAAAACAATATATATCAGCAGTTACATCTGGTATATCTGGTATTCAATTTTTTGGTCTTTCTACAGACAGTGTCATAAGGAGCAGATATAAGAAAGTAACAGTGGTTTTCAATCTTCTCTCAAACCTATCCTCAACAACAGAAGTAAGAGCTATAAGCTAGTCCCAAGCCTAAATCCAGTTCGACACGGACACCTTTGCTATCGGGTGGGGGGGGGGTTCTTTTCCGCTAAACGTCTACCAGAATTCTTTCGATCTTTAGAGTTGTATTACATTTTAACTTAGATAAAATATTCTCCATATAAAATTAGGTTCAAAACAAATAAAAACCAAACGACACAGACTAATTTTTTTTTTTTTTAAGTAAACAAATTATGAGTGAAACAAATTAGAAAGTTCTTGGCCAGGTGTCTACGCAAGCGCGGGTTCGATTCCCGCTCTCGACCAAACCTGACCTGGTGGTGCAACTCTTAAAAAGGGTTAGCCGATCTGTAGCAACGATGGTGGGAGGGCCCACGTTAAATAAACGGTGGCAGGCTCGCGTGGAAGTTGCCGGGATCGGTTGGTTCTTTGAGAGTTGCACCTCGGTCAACATTGATTTTGCTATTTTTTACTGGTGTTTACTGTGTGTGTGCCACTACGGCTTTGAAATATGCAAAATGACCATATTTGTACACTAAAATGCCAATAGAACTATGGAATATCATGCAAAAACTGGTTTAAAATATTGCACCATATTTGTGTTGCCAAATGGTAACGCTAGGTCATAACGGGTTAATTTATTTCGTTTTTCTGTTTACTTTAAAATTCAAATACAACGAAGACTGACACAATAGGAAAATGTTTATTAACATGCAGTTTTCATTCAGAGTATTAGAGTGTGACAATTAGTTTATTTAATTATGTGATTGTATTTTGTTTTCATTTCATATAAAAATTTCACACCATCTACCTAGCGCTCAGACTGGAGCTGTATTCGTTGAGTATCGACTGGCAACGACTCGTTAGTAACTGTTCAACACTTTGCAAGAGGTTCCACATTGTTTCTTTTTACAAGATTTAACTTTTCCCTAACTACTTACTATCGTGTTAGTGTGAGCTTAGGTTCGCGGATCAACAATATTAATCGAGTGATTGGCCGTCATATGCTGAAAACGTTCATCTAAACTGCGGCACGATCGCCACACAGTAACAATTGTAGTTCCTGGAGCAACTTTGTTGATTAATATTGGCAAAAGAGTATTTCGGTTCTATCCGGAAAAGGTACAAAAAAACACTCAATTGTTTCCCGACAAATTCCCCTTAAAACCCAGTGATAAGGAAGGAACCTATATCCGTTTTATTATCTTTTACTAAAACAGCTCTCGTAGATTCCAGCGGTTCTGTCATGTCTTTTAACTACAACACTGTCAATCGTCATTGTAATTTCACACACTTCTCTCATACAGTGTGGAAAAAACTGGAAATGATATAATATTTTTAAAATCACTTAAGTAACAAAACTAAAACTATTGCAGAAGATTTAGGCTCTTAAAGTATATTTCCGAAAACTAACATCGACATGAAACCTTCAGGGTGGGGGGGGGGGGATCATCCCAAGGAATCTGAAGAAAATATTAAATGTAAGCATAGAGCAAGATATACATCAAATTAAAGGTCTCTGTGAATTGAAAACAATGCAGTAAACCCGACCTTAAAAGGGCAACCGAGTAAAAAGTGGCAGGCGATCAAACTTAGCATTAAAATCATATTGATAAAAACAAAAAATTCAATAACTCCCAATACACTCGAGCTTTTAAATTCCGATTAGTACTCAAACGAACATTGACGACTTCCATTAGGGACGTCCCCTAAAGGAAGTCTTGGAAAAAGCTTCATTGGCCTTTGTCATATGATACTTAATTTTAAAGGGCTCTGCATTCTGAGCAATTCGCCACAAATCTGACCTCAAAAGATCAAGTGTACAAGGAGGTATCGCATTTTTTGTTTTCGGCAATGTGATTTTAATGCAAGTTTTATCACCTATAATTTTTGACTCAGTCGTCCTTTTAAGGTTTGTTCTGCGTTCTGCGACATTGTTATACTATGTACATCTTGCCCTATGCTTACACTTAACATTTTTTCTTACTCTTTGTAGTCTATCCCCCTTGAAGGTTTCATGTCGATGATGTTTCGGGAAATAGAGTAAAAGACCTTAACAACTGGCAAAGTTTTTGTTTCGTTACTTAAATACTTTTTAAAGATATTATACTTTTCCAGACTATTTATCCTGCATTTACCCCTGTATATACATTATGAAAATTCTTATTTAACATGGTTTTTTTAATTATTCAATCATTCACTGTGTTATTTTTTATTTATTCTCCAACTAGATCCAGCTAAAAATCTAAATAATCAAAAACATAAATTATTAAATAAACAAACAAATATTGATGATGTGATAACTTTTACTAATGTAACAGAAACTGGTTTATCATATCATTCAAGCCAAATGTTCATTGAAATGAACAAAAATAAATAAGTAATAAGGGAAATATTCTATCTGTAGACGACGGCTTTTTAATGCCAATAGTATTAAAAAGTGTTGTTGAAAAATTGGTACAAACCAAGGAAAGATTCTTTAATAACGGATTACTAAAGCGTAAAAAAGAAAAAACCTCCACACGATAGCAAACAGAAATTGTAACTATTTTTATTAACATGTTAGTAAATAGAAACACATTTTAAAATTTGCAAGATTGGGCAAAAATACCAAGTAAAAATAGTAAAATAATGAAATTACAAAGAAAATTCAAGCTACATGGAATACAATTTAAAAATTCAGAATAGTAAGAAAAAATCACAAAAATCATTTAATGGTATTTTATACAATAATTTGAAGCAAATGTAATACATTTTTATGATTATTACATATGCGTTAAACCCAGATTTTTCAAAAGTTATTCAAATCATAGAAAGTATAATTTAAAACTTAGTTAATTACTGAATTTTAAACCTGGCTTCTAAGGTGAAGCAAAACAAGCTTTACTATTCTCCAACTAGATAGCTAAATCATCAAAATATATAAATTATATAAAATATATATATATATATATATATATGTTTAAAATGTGTAAAATTGACCAAAAATACTAAGTGAATATAGTAAAGTAAAGAAATTTTCAAAGAAAATCCAAGCTATGTGGGATATAATAGAACAAAATAAACAAAATTGAATTGGATGGTATTTTATACAATAATTCAAACCAAATGTTAAACATTTTTATGTTTATTTTACTGTCATATGGGTCAGTCTCAACATAAACCAGAATTTACCAAAAGTTATTTAAATTATAGAAAAGAATAATTTAAAAACTAATTTGTGCTGAATTTTGACCCTGTCTTCGAAGTGAAGCATGAAGTATGAAACAAGGCGCCGGAAAATGCTCCTTGAAAATACTGTTTGAAAGATGAAAATACTGAGAAATGTAAGAATTTTAAGATTTCATAAATGAGATTTACACGACTCCCTTTGACGAACGCCAGCAACGATTCTACAGCCATTTTACTGGCTTTGAAACTGGTGAAAGGTGATTTAAGTTTGAAACTACCCTGCATTATGTTTTCGTGTTTACTAAGAAAAGTTAAGGGGTCTGTGTGCCTTGCTAACTTTAAGTATATTTGCTCTAGTTCACTGATTTAATTAATTACTCGGGGTCCCATTATCACTACCATTTCCATCCTCTTCAAAGGGGATTGATAGGGTCAAAGATATACTAACAAAAAGAAAAACAGACACTAGAACAAATATACTGTATACTTATAACTTAAAACTAGGTTGTGGATATGCCCTAAACAATTGCTCCCAGGCCTGTCAATGGATCTTCCATAAATTCTTTCATAGCATAATATGGCATCTTCTTTAAAAACCAGTGTTTTTTTTAATTTTTTTCTCATCAAGATTCTTGACAGCTGGCGGTAGTTGGTTGTAAAGTTTCTGGGAGCCAACTAACTGCATAAGAGTGTTGTGTGCCCTGGGAATATCTAGGTGCTCTCGCCGACTTGTGTTTTTCCATGCACTGCTTCTCTGGGAGGTAGATTGGCTATATTATCTTTAACATGCAGTAGGTATGTTAGAATGTACTGGCTATAAATATGACCGTACCAAAAACCAATTCTCGTAAAGTTAACATTTATTTATTTATTTATTTGCGGCATCACACTATTTTATGTCAATACATTTGCTTTATGGTTAAGTAACATATCAATGTTCGAATAAAATGCTCACTCCGCGATGTGGATATTCCGCATTGCCCACGTCGCGGAGTGAGTAAAAATTTCGGACGTTGTCAGAATTCGGCAATTGAGTGTAACATATACAAGGCAAATGTGAATAGCCAGTCACGTACTTTTGTGACACACTTTATATTTTTAATGGAGCATAAAAATTTAGTAAGACGTATTGGGTCCTTGCAACTGCCTTACTTTTGGTTAATTTTAGTCAACCGAAGTGTTCTGTAAATTACTTCTATAAAAAACAACTATTCATATTAACTAATAGGCAAATAAACTGTTTATGGACCTTTTAGTTTTAAAACAATTTGAAACTGATGTTTGAACACCTATCTACCCAAAACGAAACGGTTCCTAAGTGAATTTACGACCCAACTTCAATAATTGTTTAAATGTAACAAGCGTAAGGTGACAATCACCGAGGGTCCTCCACTGAGGGATAAGTTGACAACGGTGAAAGCTATATCTGGAAATTACGAGACCATAACTCCACCCCCCGAAAATAAAATAAATTTAGGCCAAGTTTAGATGTAAACCATACTTTGTTTTCTTTTTTTATTAGTATTATTAAAAAATTTAAAAGGGTTTAAGAAAAAGCCTTACAGATTTAAATCTCAGGACAGGAAATTAATGGTGATATAGCTTAAAAGTGTCCCAGTGTCAGCTAAGAGATTGATTAGAAGACTTTATTATGCGTCAATTCCCTAACGATGAGTTCACGATAGCCTTAATTTGTTACATAAATGTAAAAAATCTTCTGATATGGAAATTTTTCTTCATCACGTGTAAAACATTAATATTTGTACCCTTGAGTGCACTCTCGCTCTACTCGCTCTAGCTTCCTTGCTTGGTAGCAGATATTAAGTTTAAATCACTAGAAATTACAATATTAAAAAATTAAAAGGTCTCCTATGTACCTCTCAAAACAACTTGAAATAAGTTTCTGCTAATATAAATTTAAAAAACAAATATCTCCCAATTTCCAATAAAATTTTATTTGCCAGGGCCTTTTGAATACCATGAACACATCGTCAGACCATTATCGACATAGTCGTTATAACTCTGTGATCACATGCATTTAATTGATATCGACAGCTTTGTGCCAAATTATTAATTATATCATTCCAGATAACAGATTACTTGTAGACACTCAAAGCCGGGCCGATTAAATCACGAGTTATCAATTTAACGTCCCTATGTTAAATTAATATTTGACTCGTTCGGTTAAAGTCTGGGAATTTTAGAATCATTGATGCATAATTGTGTTATCCTTTCATCAGATAGTTTGTTA